>CM035439.1:11931545-11936545 GCA_020310875.1 Ceratopteris richardii
GACCAATTTCAAAGTTGAATCCAAAGTTGATGCATCCACAGTTTCATCCATAATAACACCTAGGCAACTTTCTCCCAACTCTTTGCAATTTATAGCATTTCCATGGATTTACCAATAAAACAATAGGAGTTGCAAATCTTTCATGCTTTTCATGATCCAACAAGATGACTCTCTTTCCTTTCCACTTTTCTCTTTCTTCAAGTTGACTAGATATAGTTTGCTTTGTTGCCATCTTGATTTTGCCTGTAAAGAATAAATGAGAAATTAACAATGCTATTCAATTGATCATTCTTTCAATAATTATTGTAAAAATAATCAATTGAATTAAAACTAGATACAAACATAATTTCCACAAAAAATAATCCATATTTGCATATACAGACATTCACTAATTGGACTTAACTTTGAGTCTAGTCAAAAATCAAGGAAACTACAAGAATAAAAATCTCTAACTTCATTTTGATGCTAGATGTTAAGAGGCAATCAAACCATCCCTGAAATGATATTATGTATGTCTTTGTATGTGTGTATTTTAGTTGTACAATACTATCATGTTTGGCTCACTTAATTTTGAGCTTCTTCTATTCTAAATTGAATAGAGGCTCAAACTTAAGTTCGAGCCTTTCAAACTGCACATTGAATGGAGCTTCAAACTTGAGTTTGAGCCAATCAAGAAAACTACAAGAATAAAAAACTCTAACTTCATTTTGATGCTAGCATGTTAAGAGGCACGCAAACCATCCCTGAAATGATATTATGTATGTCTTTGTATGTTGTATTTTAGTTGTACAATACTATCATGTTTGGCTCACTTAATTTTGAGCTTCTTCTATTCTAGATTGAATAGAGGCTCAAACTTAAGTTCGAGCCTTTCAAACTGCACATTGAATGGAGCTTCAAACTTGAGTTTGAGCCAATCAAGAAAACTACAAGAATAAAAAACTCTAACTTCATTTTGATGCTAGCATGTTAAGAGGCACTCAAACCATCCCTGAAATGATATTATGTATGTCTTTGTATGTGTGTATTTTAGTTGTACAATACTATCATGTTTGGCTCACTTAATTTTGAGCTTCTTCTATTCTAAATTGCATAGAGGCTCAAACTTAAGTTCGAGCCTTTCAAACTGCACATTGAATGGAGCTTCAAACTTGAGTTTGAGCCAATCAAGAAAACTACAAGAATAAAAAACTCTAACTTCATGTTGATGCTAGCATGTTAAGAGGCACTCAAACCATCCCTAAAATGATATTATGTATGTCTTTGTATGTGTGTATTTTAGTTGTACAATACTATCATGTTTGGCTCACTTAATTTCGAGCCTCATTTGTAACTAAACAAATTGAGACTTGACATGATTCAAAGCAGTCCGAGCCTCATATTATGTGACACAACATAAAATTCATGGGCCGACTCTATGTTCAACAGACATTCAATTTTAAACTCCAACTTGAATCGACATCCAAACCTAAGCTTCACCTTCAGTTAGTTCTTTTGGATGTAAGAGAGTATTCAACGTAATAGTAGGCTCAAACTCCAACTTGAATCAATATCCAAACTTAAGTTCACCTTCACTGACTTGAAGTTGAATAGAGGTTTCCACTATAAATTTGAACTTATCGTAACAAAGTTAAATAGGGGCTCAAACTTAAGTGCGACTCCAAATTGTATATGAGAGGCTCGAACTTAAGTTTGAGTGTCATATCATGTGACCAAACAATCTCGAACTTGATATGTTTCAGAGGCTCCAAATTGAATACAGGCTCAAACTCTCTCTATCCAAGTTGAAATGAAATTCAAACTGAAGTTCATAGTTTGAATTTCAACCCAAATAAGATCTCTATCCAAGTTGAAATGAAATTCAAACTGAAGTTCATAGTTTGAATTTCAATCCTATCTTATTTACAAACTTAAGTTTGGGTTTCTCAAGTTTTCTGAAGTTCATATCATGTGATCCAACAATCCTGAACTTTATATGGTTGGAAAAAGCTGAGAGGCTCAAACTCCTCTTTGTTCTTTTGCACATAACACACAACAATCCCAAACTTGATATGACTGGAAAAGCTCAGAGGCTTGAACTTAAGTTCCAGCCTCTTTGTTCTTTTCCTCATATCATGTGACCAAACAATACTAAACTTGATATGGTTGGAAAAGCTCAAAGGCTCGAACTTAATCTTTTGCACATAAGACACAACAATCCTAAACTTGATATGGCTGGAAAAGCTCAGAGACATGAACTTAAGTTCGAGCCTCTTTGTTCTTTTGCACATAAGACACAAGAAACCTAAACTTGATATGGCTGGAAAAGCTCAGAGGCTCGAACTTAAGTTCGAGCCTCTTTGTTCTTCTGTTCATATCATGTGATCCAACAATCCTGAACTTGATATGGTTGGAAAAGCTGAGAGGCTCGAACTTAAGTTCGAGCCTCTTTGTTCTTTTGCTCATATCACGTGACCCAACAATTCTAAACTTGATATGGTTGGAAAATCTCAGAGGCTCGAACTCAGAACCTCTTTGCTCTTTTGCTCATATCATATAACCAAACAATCCTAAACTTGATATGGTTAGAAAAGCACTGAGACTCGAACTTAAGTTGGAAAAGCTCAGAGGCTCGAACTTAATTCTTTTGCACATAAGACACAACAATCCTAAACTTGATATGGCTGGAAAAGCTGAGGCTCATATCATGTGATCCAGCAAATCCTGAACTTGATATGGTTGGAAAAGCTCAGAGGCTCGAACTTAAGTTCGAGTCTCTTTGTTCTTTTGCACATAAGACACAACAATCCTAAACTTGATATGGTTGGAAAAGCTGAGAGGCTCGAACTTAAGTTTGAGCCTCTTTGTTCTTTTGCTCATATCATGTGATCCAACAAGTCTAAACTTGATATGGTTGGAAAAGCTCAGAGGCATTTGCTCATATCATGTGACCAAACAATCCTAAACTTGATATGGTTGGAAAAGCTCTTTGTTCTTTTGCTCATATTATGTGATCCAACAATCCTAAACTTGATATGGTTGGAAAAGCTCAGAGGCTCGAACTTAAGTTCAATCCTCTTTGTTCTTTTGCACATAAGACACAACAATCCTAAACTTGATGTGGCTGGAAAAGCTGAGGCTCATATCATGTGATCCAACAAATCCTGAACTTGATATGGTTGGAGAAGTTCAGAGGCTCAAACTTAAGTTCGAGTCTCTTTGTTCTTTTGCACATAAGACACAACAATCCTAAACTTGATATGGTTGGAAAAGATGAGAGGCTCGAACTTAAGTTTGAGCCTCTTTGTTCTTTTGCTCATATCATGTGATCCAACAATTCTAAACTTGATATGGTTGGAAAAGCTGAGGCTCATCACATAAGACACAACAATCCTAAACTTGATATGGTTGGAAAAGCTCAGAGGCTCGAACTTAAGTTCGAGCCTCTTTGTTCTTTTGCACATAAGACACAACAATCCTAAACTTGATATGGCTGGAAAAGCTGAAGCTCATATCATGTGATCCAACAAACCCTGAACTTGATATGGTTGGAAAAGTTCAAAGGCTCGAACTTAAGTTCGAGCCTCTTTGTTCTTTTGCACATAAAACACAACAATCCTAAACTTGATATGGTTGGAAAAGCTGAGAGGCTCGAACTTAAGTTCGAGCCTCTTTGTTCTTTTGCTCATATCATGTGATCCAACAATCCTGAACTTGATATGGTTGGAAAAAGCTGAGAGGCTCGAACTCCTCTTTGTTCTTTTGCTCATAACAACTTTTGGAAAAGCTAAAAAAGTCTGAGCTTCATAACTCAGCTCATATGATTCAGAGGCTCTTTGTTCTTTTGCTCATATCATGTGATCCAACAATTCTAAACTTGATATGGTTGGAAAAGCTCAGAGGCTCTAACTCCTATTTGTTCCTTTGCTCATATCATGTGACCAAACAATCCTAAACTTGATATGGTTGGAAAAGCTCTTTGTTCTTTTGCTCATGTCATGTGATCCAACAATCCTAAAGTTGATATGGTTGGAAAAGCTCAGAGGCTCGAAGTTAAGTTCGATCCTCTTTGTTCTTTTGCACATCAGACACAACAATCCTAAACTTGATATTGTTGGAAAAGTTGAGGCTCATATCATGTGATCCAACAAATCTTGAACTTGATATGGTTGGAAAAGCTCACAGGCTCGAACTTAAGTTCGAGTCTCTTTGTTCTTTTGCACATAAGACACAACAATCCTAAACTTGATATGGTTGGAAAAGCTGAGAGGCTCAAACTTAAGTTTGAGCCTCTTTGTTCTTTTGCTCATATCATGTGATCCAACAATTCTAAAATTGATATGGTTGGAAAAGCTCAGAGGCTCTAACTCCTCTTTGTTCTTTTGCTCATATCATGTGACCAAACAATCCTAAACTTGATATGGTTGGAAAAGCTCTTTGTTCTTTTGCTCATATCATGTGATCCAACAATCCTAAACTTGATATGGTTGGAAAAGCTCAGAGGCTCGAACTTAAGCTCGATCCTCTTTGTTCTTTTGCACATAAGACACAACAATCCTAAACTTGATATGGCTGGAAAAGCTGAGGCTCATATCATGTGATCCAACAATCCTAAACTTGATATGGTTGGAAAAGCTTAGAGGCTCGAACTTAAGTTCGAGCCTCTTTGTTCTTTTGCACATAAGACACAACAATCCTAAACTTGATATGCCTTGAAAAGCTGAAGCTCATATCATGTGATCCAACAAATCCTAAACTTGATATGGTTGGAAAAGTTCAAAGGCTCGACCTTAAGTTCGAGCCTCTTTGTTCTTTTGCACATAAGACACAGCAATCCTAAACTTGATATGGTTGGAAAAGCTAAAGCTCATCATGTGATCCAACAATCCTAAACTTGATATGGTTGGAAAAGCTCAGAGGCTCGAACTTAAGTTCGATCCTCTTTGTTCTTTTGCACATAAGACACAATAATCCTAAACTTGATATGGCTGGAAAAGCTGAGGCTCATATCATATGATCCA
>CM035439.1:11944045-11951545 GCA_020310875.1 Ceratopteris richardii
CACTGAATGGTATTAGTGATACAATATAGGGTCAAAGAACTTAATACAATACAGAACGTTGCTTATCTCTATAACTATGCCACAATATCCTCACGTTATAAAGAGCACATATTAAACTCCATTTTTCTGATGATCATTAGCCCAGATCTTTAGAGTTTGATCCCAGCTTCCAGTGCATAATGCTCCATCTGATGCAAATCCTAAGCAGCTTATGCGTTGTATATGAGCATGAGTTAGGTTCTTCATATTAGCAATTATCTTAGCTGTTAATGTGTCCCAAACATAACAGTCAGCATTCGAATATGCTGCAAAAAAAAAAAAAAAAAAAAGTAGACGACCAGAATGCGAAAATGCTATTGAGTTTGCTTCTACAATCTGATCAGGATGTTTGTATTGCTGCAGCTCATGACCAGTGCGGGTATCGAAAATTCTGCATGTGCCATCTTCAGATCGTGTCCCAAATAGAGGACCATCCAGAAAGAATTGCACTGAATTCACATCTGCCTCATGACCCCAGTAAATCTGTTGTGCTCTCCCAGGACAATGTAAATCCCAAAGCTGTGCTGTTCTATCACATGAGCCGATACATTTTTTACACAGAACATGATGGATGTGTACATACAATCATGGTACATGGATTCAACGCATCATATTCCAGTACTTGTTTCCAGATAAGCAAAAGCCCGTGCTCAGTTGCAACAAAATGAGGGCACTCGCTCAACAAATGTGGGGAAAAGTTTCATCTACGTAACTATCTGCATGACAATTTCTAGCAACTGTCATGTAATGGATCTTTGGAAAAGTATCCATCATGTACTATGTAATAAAGAGGTGCAGACTAGCTGGTTGTTTGATGCATGCAAAAGATGAAACAAGTACTGGATATATGTGAAATTTTTCTCAAGAAAAATATAATAGCAAGACTATAATCATACTCTTATATCTGAGATTGCTAAGGTGACGTTTATATTTGCCAAGATGAGGATGTGTAGATATTCACACACAACCCATTCCTTCGAACGAACAAGAATTGGTGCACCTTCTTTACCTTATCTAATTATCTCAAAAGGAAAAATGATACTTCCTTGATTCACTTGATTTAGAACTGCACTTACTCTCTCTCTGCCATGTGAGAATGGGACAAAGATTGCTAAATAGATTGACTCGAGAACTACTCCAAATCCATTGATTGTAATCACCAGCACAAGACCTTGGGTAAGTATGGGTAGTCCATAGAAAACCCAAAGTAGGCAATTGGCCAATGATGACACATATGGCACTCCTGAGTAGGATCCAGATGATTTCTTTCTCCAAATCTCATAAAATGTAGGCCTGCCACCATTAATGCTTGCTCATTCACATGAAATAGTAAATTTAAGGAATTTTGTTCGAGATGACATGTGAAGTTCATCAAACAACGCTTACGCTGGGGAAAGAAACAATAGCACAGCAGTTATATTTCAACAATTATTGAAGCTCATGCTGACCTTGAAGCCTAAAAATCCTCACAGAGTTCGATTAATCGGTTCCTTCCTTCTCCGACCTGTTCTGAAGCTCCCATCTTCCTTCCTAACTCGACATAACTGGCTGCCTCTGCACGTGAGCATCTCCCCGACTTATCAGAAGCTTTGGTTATATTCGTTATATACACAGCGCAGGACATCGTTTCCCTTTTCTCTTCGCTCATTCCCTCACATATTTGTTTTCTTTGATCGAAAGGAATCCAAGAAAAAAAATCCGCATCCAGCAGGCTACAGCACCCACTCTACATTACTTCTCCTTCACGTCAGTCCGTACTCATGATAGTCTGCTCTGTCCTCGATAACAGCTGCCAGTACTTCCCTTTTGTCCTCGAGCTCTCCTTGAAAACTTCCTCCTTCCCCACGATCACGCTCTGCTGCGTCCCGCTCTGTTCGGCTTCAACCTTCCCTATTTTTTCTGTATGATAATTCTCTCTTGCTCTTTCTGCCTCACTGTCTGCGTCTGTGCCTGGTATGAGTCCCAGTTTCATTCAATCACATGTACAATATTGCTCTCAGAAAAATCATCGACCCTCTCATTTAGACATCCACCCTCATCTCCTCCTCAGAAGCCCCCACATTTACATCCTTGAAGGTAGAGTTGAATGCCTCCCCCCCTCTCAGAGATCTTTCGCCACCGATTCTCCGTCCTCCCTTAATGCGCAGACACCGAAAAAATGAGTAACTTTCCGCAGCCTCTAAAAAAAGCACATGCCCTCCTTTTTTACAGAAATCAAACGAAGCCTTCTTCTTCTTATTTGACACCTATTTTCTTTCTAAAAAAAATAGCCAAAGGAGTGAGTGAAATGCGTTCTTCATTTTTCTAAAAGAAATTTCACAGATAATATTTACATTCTCTTTATAATTATCTTTGAAGTAGGTTCTCACACACACAAATGCCCACGAAAATACACATACATACTTGTGCACATACATAAATTCATATATACTAACACACATATGCACACAAATTATTACACATGAATTCACACATACATGTATTCATTTTTAAATGGACTATTACTCATGCACTTACACATTTAAGCATATACGTGAAACACGCATGTGCACATATATGAACATATACATACACACGTACTCATGGATGCATTCACATGGGTGCATGGAAATTTGCGAGCATACACTTGGATATACACATGTGCAAATGCTCTTGCAAGTGCAAGAAATATGTAAAGAGAAGCAATCCATGCTTCTTATCACCAATGTATTGCAAACAATGATCTCAAGCACTCATACATGATAAAAGCTATATATAAAGGATAGAAATCACCAGAGTCTTATAGATTCTTTATATGTTTGATTTGACTTCAACATCTTATCACCTTAATTCCTTCCAATGAGTAGCTTCCATCTTGCCATTGCAATCAGGAAAGTTAGCATCTTTAACAGTTTCATTTGATTTTAGTGTACCTTTAGCAGAGCTATAAGATGGTGTTCCCTGCTTGACTATCAATCATGAATCCAAATCCTGACCACAACGTGTCCGCTATGTACACAGAGGATGAATCAGGTTATCACAACCAGTGCTGATTTTTGACGGTCATAGGTGCCCGTCATGAAATTTTTTTGGTACCGTCTATAATAAATACTACCCTTCGTTTGAAGGCGTAATAACAATTTCGACCTTCATATTACAATGAATTTCAATCATTACCCTTCAATATTAAGCGTGATTTTCTCAACTAAGATTTTCTCAACTACGCTGAAGATGGGGGAATATTCATATGTATCAATATCATTCCCTCTCTCTGCGTGTATATATATGTGTGTGTGTGTGCGTATGTGTGTATCTATGTATGTATCTACACACACTAAGAATATATCACGCATGTGGAAACTTCCAAAGACTAAGTCCTCCATGGTATGTATAATATGCATGATCTTGCTTTGCCTATCATCACTCGTGTGTAAATCTGATGTGCATCATGATATAAATCGGCCAAATATACTCTCAAAGCAACTGAAATTAGCCTTGTTGGCAAAAACATTGTCAATCGGCCAAATATACTCTCAAAGCAACTGAAATTAGCCTTGCTGGCAAAAACATTGTCAAAGCCAATAAATGTAGCAGTTGTTCTATGCTTGTAATCTTAAACAGGCAGGACTTACAGTTCTGTTATTATTCAGTTCCCCTCTTCATAGTATTGTTATTATCTTTTCTTTCAGTTCTCTTACTGTTCAATAATTATATCTTTCATGATATTATTTAGTTCCCCTCTAAATGTACTAGCCTTTCTTTTGATGTCATGACTCCAGTCTTATACCATCTATGTTTTGTTGTTCTTCCATAATCAACATCACGAGACCCTTCCATTTTTTTTGTAATCAGCATAAAGTGATTGAACACGCTTAATTAAGATCATGATACCCTTTCATTTCTCTTTGTAATCATACAGTGATTGAACACGCTTTCATACATATTGAGACACTAATCAAACTCAGAAGACAATCTTAACCTCCACCAAAAATTCTTTCTCACTTTCTCTCTTTCTCTCTCTCTCTCAAACACACACACACATACAATACATATATGTACATACATGTGCAGCGATGCGTTACACATTGCGAAAATGAAAACACTATTTATATGCTAAAGTTCAAAGATCAAAACACACACACAACAGTACATATATGTACATACATGTGCAGCAATGCGTTACACATTGCAAAAATGAAAACAATATTTATATGCTAAAGTTCAAAGATGAAAGTAGATAGCACCTGATGAGCATCACGCGGTCCTTCAATGTGAGGTCGCAATTGCTTGTTCTGGCATCCAAAAAATGATCACTCTTATGGATTGTTTTCTTCGTGAATCCCGTTAAGCACATATTCCGTCAAGCACAGAGACTCCTCTCTCGTTAAGCACATATTCTGGCTCTCTCACTGCTACATATATGGCACCATCACAAAGCATTGTATCAATAGAAATACGTTCAAGGAAATCCCAAGAACAGAGAATCCCCTCCTCTTAAGCACATGTTCCGGCTCTCTCACTGCTCCAGATTTGCCACCATCACAACGCATCGTATCAAAAGAAATAGGTTCAAGGACATATCCGGATCCTCGGACTGTGGACACAAAGAACGTGACCAAGAATTGCACAATCAGAAACGAAAGGTTGAGGAGTCATTTGACAAAACTGAGAGAGAGAGTGAGGTGTGCGAAAGACGCACAATGGCCGGAGAGAGGGGAGAGGTGGGAATTCAAAAAGACTATAATGGTGAAATAAGTCCACAAAAAGGGGAATTGCGCTATAAATGAAAGATAAAATGTCAAAAAAATTGGAGAGTGGAAATGTTAAGCTATTCTAGTCAGAAAGCAGAGATTCCAGGCTCCAGCGAAGAGAGTCATATTTAGTTATAAAATATAAGTGACGGGCAAATGTGTGAATTGCCCGTCATTTTTACGGAAGGATCAAAGTTATGCCTGTAAAATTGATGGGAGGTTGAAAATCGTGCACGTCATAATTTGTTGAAGGTTAAAAAAATAATTGACCTGTTAAATACGGCTCAATACCCTAAAAATGGGCAATACGACCGTCAAAATGCAACACTGATCACAACGGTAATACTAATACTGGGAGTCTTCGAGCTCGAAACACGCGCTGAGAAAACGGCCGACCGAGGAGGGCAGCAGCAAGGGCGATGGCGAAGGTGGGCAGGAGCAGGAGGAAAGATCTGAGAAAGCGGCAAAATACACAGAGAAGTGTTTTGGGCAGAGAGAGAGAGTGCTTTCCCAGTCTCTTTGCGCTTATTTTTGAATATTCATGATGATTCAAAGAAGGTTGCCTCTATGTGAGCAGTGTTCATTTTTGAAGGGTAGCATTGTATTTTCGAATGCAACCCTAGACTAACAATTGCCCTTCTGTGAGAAGGGTGATTTTTTTAGTTTGCCCTTCAATTGATGTGTCAAAAAATAATTGCCCTTCATATATAAATTTTCTGTCCTCCCATATATGTTATACATCGATACATAGAGAAGGAGATAAATTTCTATATGTTTACACATATATGTATATATATGACCACGAATACTTACATAAATATATGTATACACACATCCACATTATTCATATCAATCTTTCACTTCCATTGGTGAGCAACATGGACATTTAAGTTCTGTTCATTTCTTCTAGGCGTTAAATGTTCTAGGCCTACTTGTGCGGACTTTGGGAGAGGGTTCCATAGTTGTTATTCTCTTCATTTTATAGTTTCACTTTAGATTAATTCAGCCTAGATCAAAGTTCCTCTCAAAAAACTACAATCATTTGTTTTTTTTGTTTAAAATGAGCTTCAGTTTAAGTAAAACAAAAAATGTACAGGCGTTCCAAAGGTTGAAAAGCTCAAAAGATAAACTGATGAATCTTTTTTTGTAACTTTCGTTATTTGTATCCTATTAGTAACTAAATAAATATGTTTTAAGTCATGTCTATGGAAATGAATGTATGTTTGAAGCAATAATCTATATATATCTTTGGTGGGTTTTCTCTTATATGTAGTTGTGTGTACTAGAAGAAGCCATAATGAATTCATGAAACCCCAAAAATTCACCTTAAAAGCAAAAAAAAAGAAAGTGCAATTATAAGTTCATGTAGTCAACCACAACAGTATATAGTATCGAATCAGTACAATGACTATATAATATCGGCTCAACTATATAGCGAAGAAGCTCCATCATGCATAGTATCGACTCTATGCTGAATGGCGGATATAAAACTAAGAATGAATACATGTTCACACACAGAACTCACAATGCACACAGACGACAAGCATGAATTCACATGAACATGGCACTGCTGTTCCAATGAGCATGGCGCCGTAATGCCAATGAGCATCAAGACTACAGTGTCTATCTGCAGATTGCATTGCATAGTCGCCAAAGATACCAGGTCCTATGCTGTAATTTCTAATAACATACCAAAATATGTGCATTAGATATGTAATTTCCACATATGTGCATAACATATTTAGCCGTTTATCCACTTGAAAACATAGGTACGCCGCATGATAATATAATACTCCATCTTCAATTGCTTTGTGTATAGAGTTGGTCTCATTAGCACGAAAGTATGCAAACTCAAAGTACGCAAACTCAACACAAACTACGCAAAAGCACATATTCAGATTAATCATCACTGTATATTCTAATCCACCGAGATAGATCGTCACTGGACAGATATCAGATGAGTTATAACTCTCATCGATTTCGCATACAGCATGAGGAAAGAAACAGAACAGTACAAAATGTACAGATAGATATCACATAAATTATAACTTTCACCTATTTTGCATAGAATCGCAGGAAAGAAACAAAAGAGTACAAAATGTATTGGTACCTATTTCGAATAAGGAGGTCCGAGGAAGTCGACAATGCTTAGTGCTCACTCCTGAGTGGAGTCATGGAGGTCTGACGGTGAAGGCGGGACTCGAGAGTCGAGAGCCAGTCATGGACGTCTGACACTGAAGGCGAAAGCAAAACTTGAGTGCAGTCATGGACGTCCGACGGTGAAGGCGGGAGCAAAACTTGAAAAGCTAAAGCCAAAAGCATGTAGCTTCTCGTAGGCTACAGGAAAATTTGAATTCTCAGCATGCGTGCTGTTCTAAAACCTTCAAAAAATCCCCCCCCTTCAGGCACCATCAAGTCCTCCTCTTGATCAACAACAAGCTCAAACCCAAGTGGGTCCCGCATGAGGGCGATGAGAGGGTGATTAACCTTCTCTGTAACGCAACCTAGGATTCAATCAAGCTTCCCCTGCTTTGTGGGATTTGGGGGGTCCCGTGGGCACTAGTCCCCTTCTACTGTACCTTTGTTTCTTAATTTAATTCAAGTCCGGGAGAGTAGGCTATTGCCGAACTTCCTTTATATTAAAAAAAAAACCTTCAAAAAAGGACCGGGAATTTGGGATTGGAGAATCCTCATTTCAACACAACTGGCAAATTGCAAATTTATAATATGA
>CM035439.1:11956545-12224045 GCA_020310875.1 Ceratopteris richardii
TACGTTGCCAGAGTTGTGCGGAGAATGAATGGTGAGGAACTTCATCCTCTCTGCTTCGGTGGCCTGCAGCTTATTGTGACTGGAGATTTTTTCCAACTTCCTCCTGTCAAACCTCCAAATCAGAGAAAGTTTTTTGCATTTGATGCGGACTGCTGGGACAAGTGCTTTGATCTTCAAGTTGAGCTTAACTACGTCTTTAGACAGTCAGATGAACAGCTGATAAGTATGCTCAACGAGATAAGGAAAGGCTGCCAATCTGCTGAGACAATTAAGAGTCTGAACTCTTGTTTCAGAGTCCTTGCTGATGATGGGCTGGGGATTTCTCCAACAAGGCTTTACCCTTTAAAAGTGGATGTTAGAGAAGAGAATATGAAGGAGTTGAAGGCGCTTGAAAATCCCGTTGTTAAGTTCACAGCACAGGATAGAGTCGCTGGGCCTCAATACAAAGGAGCACTTGATAGCATGAGGTTAGAAAAGGAGTTGGATGTATGTGTTGGAGCTCAGGTGATGTTGATAAAAAATTTTGACACTGAAGCTGGCTTGGTCAATGGCGCAAAGGGGGTTGTGTTAGGTTTTACATCTGCATCATTTAAAGAGAGTGATGTGAAAGAGAATGTAGCTTATCTGGTCAATCCAATGATGAAATGGCCAGTGGTGCGATTCGCATGCAACGGTACAGAGAAGGTAATTAGACCAGAGAAACAGTCTGTGGAATCTGGTGGTATAGAAGTGGCAAAACGTGTTCAGGTTCCCTTGATACTGGCATGGTCCTTAAGTGTGCATAAGTGTCAGGGTATGACACTTGACAAAGTAGAGACGGATCTTTCTAAAGCATTTGATTATGGAATGGTGTATGTAGCACTTTCTCGTGTAAAGAGCCTGGAAGGTTTGCAGCTTCTGGGATTCGATCCATCAAGGATCAAAGTGCATCCCAACGTTGTCGTCAGGATTTGAATTCAAAGATTGATAGTCAAGTAGGAGACACTATTTTAAAGCTTCGTTGAAGGTAAATACAAAGGTAATATCCAATAAACGGAAAAAGGTCTTTGAAGGGATACTCGTGTGATATCTATGTTTAACTGTAAGTCTTATTACACAGAGACAAGGTATGATTGATTTGCATTAGATGCGTTTGTTGAGAATACGCATTGGTACCTTTTATATGTGAATGTGCACGTGCATCTAAATAAATATGTGGGTGTACTATTTTGGCAACGCATGCAGACCAGAAAAAGGATAGATCTCCATGATCGTGGGGCGGAAGAGAGGAAACTTGCCTTTCTGATGAGATAAAGGGGGGAAAATCTTATGATCGGGATATACTCACGAACATACCGAAATCTTCTGGATATTCAGAGCTAGCGAACTTGAAGGGTAGAAAGTGCGGAGGAGAAGGGGAATCTCGGTAGGCCAGAAGAGTTGTTCTAACATCTAACTAGGAGTGGGCGGTTGCGTCACGAAGATCTGAAGGTGGCGTGCACATTCTGAGATGGCAAGGTTTCTTCACGGCTGAAGGCAGAGTTCTGGGGAAGCTGCAGAAAAGAAGATGTCGCTCATTCTGATAGCCATCTGGTGGAAGATACATATCGGATGATGTAGGAAGGAGGGCACAACTGCTGGATGAGGGCTGAAGGAAGGGAACGAAGGGAAGTCTCTCGTTCTCTTGAGATTTGAAGAATTTTTGTCTCAGATTTTTATTGGACAGGTTATACTCTCAAGGAGAAAAACACAAAAGAGGACCCGGTAGGTAGGAGATGTCTATTGGGAGAGAAAGTACACGACTGTAGTCAGATGCATCAGGTTGCTCGCATGCCTCTGTGATCAGTAATGGCGAAGAAGGGAATTACCCCTGATACACTATCAAAGGATAGCCTGCTCGTCGTGAACTCATTCAATTTCATAACTACTGCAGAATCTATGCAAAGAGAAGGATGGGAGTCCATTTCGATGAGGAGAAGGATCGCAAAAAAAGGGAATTCATGTTTTTTGCTATGACAGACGGGGAACGGGCTTGAACAAGGAAGGCAAGCGCTCGTTCGGATGGCACCATCACTGTGACAATGACTTTGACATGCTGCGCTGGTGATTGAAAGAAGGCAGATGCCATTACTTGGACAGCTGATTGAGGTATTACTGTGACTACTGTGATACGTATCTCACTCATGACTCGCCATCAGTAAGGAAACAGCACAACCAAGGTTATAAACACAAGGCTAATGTTCGAAGCTACTATCAACAATTTGAAGAGCAGCAGACACAAAGTCTTATTGATCAGAAAGTTAAGGAGCACCTCCACATGGGTGGTGGTTTTGTCATGCCTGGAGACTATAGACCACCTCCTGTACTTCGACCTATCTCACTTCCAGTACCAGGTTCCAATCCTGCCTTAACTACGCCTTCCATGTTACCTCCAGGGCGTCCTCTTATGTCTCCAATGGGGTCGAGCACAGGTATGCTGACTCTATGTGGCTGCAGGTAATTTTGGTCTTTCTGGGCAACTGAGGTTGGGTATTATATTGGTTCGTGTTGAATCTTGTTGCAAGTGACAGGGATGCACACAGGCTTTGTAAATTTGTATTGACTAGTATATATGGTTGTCTGCACTACATGCATGACTGATGTAGTACTAGAAAAAGTGGTGCATTAGAGATCTCTTCATACTTTCAAATGGTAGTCATTTCTGTATGGAATCATCATCGGAAGCAATCTTTAACACTTCTAATCTTTTTTATTTTCGACCTCCTCTCTAAATGAGCTTTCCCTAGGACACTGAATGGTGGATTCTTCTTTGATTAAGACCCTTTATGGTTGACTCTAAAGGTGTGCCCTTTATCATCTTTGTGGTGAATTATGCAATAGGGCATTTTCCACAGTAACCCTTCATCATCACAGCGTTAACCATGGTAACCTGTTGATTGTTTAGCATTTTCCATCACAGAATTTTGCATGTTAAACCATTTATCATAACGTCTGTTGTTTAATATGGATGATTTACATCATTGAACCTCTGTTCCAGATGGTATTTTGTTTCAACTCTTTCAATTTTCTGACTTTTTTTTTTTTTGTGTATGACTATGGTAATTCCACAAAAGTAAATGCTGCAAGGCTTATCCCAATCAGAAGTATTAGTCTTTTCTGGAACTGTTTATTTAGTTCTCATGTACAGCACACTGTAAGTATGCCCTTTCCTTTGACCATACTACCTGGAAATGTTCACATCTGATGATCTTATGGTATATTGGAGCTTCTGATGGCTTTTGCTGGTACAAACTATGCAGTGTTGAATGGTTTTGTGATAGTGCATAAGCACCTTGTGTAGAACAGCAAAAATGAGATAGTTGTCCTTCCTCAAACTTTGTAGTAAAATGTCTATTTAAACATTAACAACTTTTCTCTAATTCATACTGTTGACTCTTTGTCGATAAATAATAACCTATGGTTTTCTTGAAGAGAAAATCATATGCCAATGTCCTTCAGCCATTCAGGGTTCTGGGAACCTTTAGGCATGATAGTTGTGCTTGCTATTCGTATTGGGATGATAAACCCTTTAAAGCTTTATGTTTCCATCTGGTTTGGGTAGTGACTTGGCTAGAACTTCATGAGACATGAAATCATCTCAGCAACTGGTTATACTAACTAGATCGAGGCAAGTGTTATGTTGTTCTTTGATTATGTTTGTGGGAGGGCTCTTTGAATTGATTTGGATGTTGTGTGTTTTAACATGTGTGTCATTTCTCATCCTTATTGAACAGGCTATGCGACACCTCCAGCGCTTAGACCACCTGTAGGTGTTGCACCTCAAGGCAGTAATTTGCCTTTACCGCCAGGTGCCCCCCCCACAAGTGCACCAGGAGTAAGGCCAGCAACTACAACCACCTCCAATGGTACTGTACCTAGTCCTTCTGGTTCTTACCAACAGCAACCTTCAGTTATACGTATTTATGATCTTCCCAATCAAACTCAATTTTTTCTCTCTTCCTCCCTCCTTTACATGAAACCCCGACGACAACGTCGTCTCATTTTACAAAAGGTTATCGAGCTGCTAGTGAACCCCTTATCCTCAACTGAATCACAGTCAATTAACTGTATGTATCTACTGTTCTGAAGTTGAGTACTTGCATCTTTGATCGTTTCAGCATAACTTTTTTTTGCCTAATCTCATGTGATGAAGAGGGAAGTGTTTGGATGATTTGCAAATACATTACTCCCAATGAGAGATTGGATACCTGACTCCTAAAGAGAGTAATGCAAATAACTTTATTTATTTTATACTTTTACCGAGGTTCCCTGTCATATTGAATGTACATTATTATGAATGTGTTAGTTTTATATTTGTGCTCATGGTGGTGCCTAGACCTGTTTTAATTCCATATAGTAATGTGATTATGATTGAGACTGTTATATTATGATTGTAGGGAAATATAGACCTGTTTTAATTCCATATAGTAATGTGTAGGGAAATATGAACATGCACCTCAACATCTAAGATTTGCATGTAGAAAGTTACATCCAAAGGGCTCATCACAAGGTGGGAGTTACATGGATGCATGATAAATATTAGAGTATTCAAAAAATCTTAAGTTGTTTTATTTCAGCAATTGTTTGAAATTAGTTTATTGGTTATGTTTATGCATGATAAATGTTTTGCCAATAATACAAGTCAAACTTACTTCACATCTTCTTTGAAAAACAACCTCTATGTTCTTGATTAGGTATATGAATATATTAGTCAAAGGTATACCTTGCTTTCAAAGTTAGTGAATCTAGTTCCTTTTGAAAGTTTGGAGAGATTCGATGTTTTGTTTCTTTTCAGTTAAAAGAATTCAAGTTATTGGTGATATACATGTCAAAGTTACTTCAACAAGAGCTTTAGAGTTGAAGAATTCAGGATGTAAATACATACAGCATTTATACTATTGAGGATGTTGCAAAAACTTCTTCACCAAGTGTTGATGTTCCAAACAAAAAGAAGAAGAGAAGAAGGTGGTCTCATCCTATTTAGATTTAAATCCTTTTTACTCCTGTTTAATTATTTTTGAATCCCCTTAGAATTCAAAACTTAGGGTGGAATGTGAGGAGATTTCCTGGTTATGTAATGGTTGTGTACAAGGTTTTATATCTCCAACTTTATAATTCCCTAAATTTTGATCAAATTTTGTGCTTAAAGTTTTGGCCACCTGAATTTCATGCCCAATTTATTAATGCCCAAATTGTTGTAATTTGTCCTGAACACAAAATTGTTGAGTCAACAATCATTCTTTCAGGATGCCAAACATATTAGAACTTTTAGAGCTGAAGTTAGAGATTTTTAGGGAATTGTTCTTTTGTAGAAGCTGATTGTATGCCTATTAGGCAGCTATTATCGGGATCATTGCAGCCTTGATCATCATTAGTTCTTCATAGTTTTGTATATGTGTTTTATAATTAATTAAATCAATCTTTTAGCATTTGATGTCTACTTGCTTATGTATGCTCTTTGGATCTGCTCTGTTGTTGCTATGTGTCTCTTTATATGCACTGTGTTTTCAAAAAAGGCGCAGTTCAATGGTTGATGTACAGCTGGAACCCTGTTTGATGATTGTCATGATAGATATTCCAACATGAGAGAATCGTGTGCAAGCACTCTTACCAAACTCGATGCCAAAGTGCAGGAACTTAATGCAGAATATGCAAAAATCAACACAAAACAGCAAGAACTTGAGTGAAAGTGCCAAGAAAATTTCCCTCAGGTTCAAGGTTGAACACCCAAGGATGAAAAGATGAGAAAAATGTCTTGATAAAGCAAAGCATTTATGAACTTTTAACATTCAGGAAGGGCTTGCTAAATTTTTGAAAAACCCTTTGTTTTGGAGAAGGTTTTACTTTTAGGTCATATTGTTTTACTAAATTTTGTGTATTGACTCTAGAGTCGGCTTAGGTTGAGCATGGGCTTTGTGAAATCGATTTGTTATTTGCTATCCAGAAACCCTAATTTTGTGGGAACTCCGAATTTTTTAATCCTGATGTAATTTATGATCAAATTTCTCCAACACAAAAATGGTCAAACAGAAGGCATTTTGATTTCAGGTAACTGGGCCTCCAGAGTTTTTAAAAAATACAGCAGGCCTTGAATCTGGAAATAGCTCTCATTCCAACCCTCGGAAAATTCCTTATGGAACAAAACTGCCTTCTACATCACATGTTAGAAAGGAACTCCCTGTTGGTGAGTGAAGTAAATCTGTTTTATTTTTGGAAGCAATATGAAGTGATATGATATGTGTCTGGATTTTTCTTCAGGTGCTATTGTGGAGGCGAAGCCACAAGCAGGTGACTTCACAAATGAAGGCACTCCTGTTGTAAAAAAGGAGTCGTCTCAGAAGCCACCTGAAGCTACTGCAAAACTTCTAGGGTATTTCTCAGTAATATTCTGACATTTATAAATAAAGTGTATGGTTGGTTTCACTGATGTTGGTGTGTGCATGCAGGGTATGTCCTGAGTGTAGTGTACCAAAAACTTACTCTGCTGCCAGAGAAGGTCTTATCTGCCCAATTTGTAAGGATCGCAGAATAGATAGTGGAGATCCGAACAAAAGGAGAGGATCCAAAATAAAAGATAAAGAACGAAGCAAAAGAATGAAGGGCCAATCATCCCATGCTACTTGGAAGAGTGAGACAGAGATGCAGCTCAGGCAACACTTTGATTGACAGCTTCAGTGAGTGAGCAAACTCTAAAATGATTCCCAAGGGCCTGTACCATTCTTCAGCCACTTTTCACATCCTCAACTTCTGGGTGCACATGAAGCTTGAATAGATGTAGAGAGATGTAGACATAAGTATATCCATGGCTTCACGAATGGCATCTGCAAAATGAAAGGCCCCCACAAATGTGGCGTAGAAGCTTGACATGAAATGGTGTCTCCATACAACACAGTCAAATTTATCTTCCTTGGGTTCGAGTAGATTTACTTGTAGACTATATTCGAGCAGTGGCACTGCTTCAACTTCCTGTATGCATTATAAAATGTGGAGATCATTGTTTTGCTAACCGTTCCTTCAGGAAGTGAGACTATCGAACAATATCTGTATTGATTTCTTCCTTTTCCTTTCACACAGGAAGGGAAACAGATTCCCCTTCCCTTCCCTTCCCTTCCCTTCCCTTCCCTTCCCTTCCCTCTCCCTTTCTCCATATGATTCCTAAGTTATATATTTTAGCCCTTTGCATGTAGTAATTTTATGGAAGGCTCTCCAATTTGGGCATATGCTTAAAAGCATCAGATTTTTCTGTTTTATTCTTTTGCAAGGTCATGATCTGTGTTGTTGAAAGGATTTTGGGTGTCTGCTCTATGCTGTGTTCTTTAATCTCTGTGATCATTCTTGCAGAATTTTGATGACACAAATGGAATTCAACCCTCTGATTCTCAAATTGTAACTTGTAAGTAGCATTATCCCGTGGGCTTCTTTTTTTTCTCTTATTCACATTCATTTATTTAGGTAACCTTCATCGTGTCAAAGCCTTTTGATGGAGTGCCAAAGATGCCTGAATGTGTTTAATAAAATTCTTATATGTCCTTCCATTCTTGTAGTGACTGGAATGGTCTGTCGAAAATTGCCTCTATATGGCTGATCTAATTATGGTGATCCTTGCAATTCTTTTTCTACATTCTCCCAAGAGCTGTTTCGTGGAACAAGCTGTCTGTAGCAAGGGCATACATCAACCATTTGAAAACATCTGATCTTTCTTACAAGCTTTTACCATCTCCTCTTGAAGAATCTGTGCCAGTATTTCTGTTTCTTAAGGCTCCGTGTTTCATAAGAAAAAAACATTTTGCACATCTGGATTCTGAAATTACGATCCTCGTTGCTATGACTTCATTGTGTATGAGGGATGTTCCGAAGAGGGCTGTTTCATATTTCTAACTGGAGGCTTGATTGAGTGCTCTCTCCTTGAGTTGCTGCATCCTGCTTTCTAGTCCAATTCTCAAATAGGGTTCTCACATGGAGTATGCAGTTGTGTGTTTTCTTTTTTCGAACAAAAGCTATAGTAAAAGAAATTATCTCTATCATTTCTATTATGTAAATGGGAACTTGGTTCCCGTCACATCATGATGGCTTATGATTGTTGTGTCTTATGTGCAAAAGAACAAAGAGGCTCGAACTTAAGTTCGAGCCTGTAAGCTTTTCCAACCATATGAGGTTTAGGATTGTTGTGTTTATGTGCAAAACAACAAAAGAGGTTCGAACCTCTGAGGTTTTCCAATCATATCAATTTTAGAATTGTTTGGTCACATGATATGAGCAAAAAAACAAAGAGGTTCGAACTTAAGTTCGAGCGTCTGACCAACCATATCAATTTTAGGATTGTTGTGTTTTATGTGCAAAAGGACAAAGAGGCTCGAACTTAAGTTCGAGCCTCTCAGGTTTTCCAACCATATCAAGTTTAGGATTGTTGTGTCTTATGTGCAAAAGAACAAAGAGGCTCGAACTTAAGTTCGAGCCTCTCAGGTTTTACAACCATATCAAGTTTAGCGAGCAAAAAAACAAAGAGGCTCGGACTTAAGTTCGAGCCTCTCAGCCTTTAAGTTCAAGCCTCTCAGCTTTTCTAACCATATCAAGTTTAGGATTGGTGTCTTATATGCAAAAGAACATAGAGACTCGAACTTAAGTTCGAGCCTCTGAACTTTTCCAACCATATCAAGTTTAGGATTGTTGTGTCTTATGTGCAAAAGAACAAAGAGGCTCGAACTTAAGTTCGAGCCTCTCAGGTTTTCCAACCATATCAAGTTTAAGATTGTTTGGTCACATGATATGAGCAAAAGAACAAAGAGGCTCGAACTTAAGTTCGAGCCTCTCAGCTTTTCTAGCAATGAGGCTCGAACTTAAGTTCGAGCCTCTCAGCTTTTCTAGCAAAGAGGCTCGAACTTAAGTTCGAGCCTCTTAGCTTTTCTAGCCATATCAAGTTTAGGATTGTTGGATCACATGTGCAAAAGAACAAAGAGGCTCGAACTTAAGTTCGAGCCTCTCAGGTTTTCCAACCATATCAAGTTTAAGATTGTTTGGTCACATGATATGAGCAAAAGAACAAAGAGGCTCGAACTTAAGTTCGAGCCTCTCAGCTTTTCTAGCAATGAGGCTCGAACTTAAGTTCGAGCCTCTCAGCTTTTCTAGCAAAGAGGCTCGAACTTAAGTTCGAGCCTCTTAGCTTTTCCAACCATATCAAGTTTAGGATTGTTGTGTCTTATGTGCAAAAGAACAAAGAGGCTCGAACTTAAGTTTGAGCCTCTCAGGTTTTCCAACCATATCAAGTTTAAGATTTTTTGGTCACATGATATGAGCAAAAGAACAAAGAGGCTCGAACTTAAGTTCGAGCCTCTCAGCTTTTCTAGCAATGAGGCTCGAACTTAAGTTCGAGCCTCTAAGCTTTTCTAGCAAAGAGGCTCGAACTTAAGTTCGAGTCTCTTAGCTTTTCTAGCCATATCAAGTTTAGGATTGTTGGATCACATGATATGAGGCTCAATTTTTCCAGCCATATCAAGTTTAGGATTGTTGTGTCTTATGTGCAAAAAAACAAAGAGGCTCGAACTTAAGTGCGAGCCTCTCAGGTTTTCCAACCATATCAAGTTATCATGTAGCAAAAGAACAAAGAGGCTCGAACTTAAGTTCGAGCCTCTGAGCATATCAAGTTTAGGATTGGTGTCTTATATGCAAAAGAACAATGAGGCTTGAATTGAAGTTCGAGTCTGTGAGCTTTTCCAACCATATCAAGTTTAGGATTGTTGGATTACATGATATGAGCTTAAGCTTTTCCAGCCATATCAAGTTTATGATTGTTGTGTCTTATGTGCAAAAGAACAAAGAGGCTCGAACTTAAGTTCGAGCCTGTAAGCTTTTCCAACCATATCAAGTTTAGGATTGTTGTGTTTATGTGCAAAACAACAAAAGAGGTTCGAGCCTCTGAGGTTTTCCAATCATATCAATTTTAGAATTGTTTGGTCACATGATATGAGCAAAAAAACAAAGAGGTTCGAACTTAAGTTCGAGCGTCTGACCAACCATATCAATTTTAGGATTGTTGTGTTTTATGTGCAAAAGGACAGAGGCTCGAACTTAAGTTCGAGCCTCTCAGGTTTTCCAACCATATCAAGTTTAGGATTGTTGTGTCTTATGTGCAAAAGAACAAAGAGGCTCGAACTTAAG
This sequence comes from Ceratopteris richardii, assembly GCA_020310875.1. Classification (NCBI taxonomy): domain Eukaryota; kingdom Viridiplantae; phylum Streptophyta; class Polypodiopsida; order Polypodiales; family Pteridaceae; genus Ceratopteris; species Ceratopteris richardii. Next base: position 11,966,719 of record CM035439.1, read on the forward strand.
TTCGAGCCTCTCAGGTTTTACAACCATATCAAGTTTAGCGAGCAAAAGAACAAAGAGGCTCGAACTTAAGTTCGAGCCTCTCAGCCTTTAAGTTCAAGCCTCTCAGCTTTTCTAACCATATCAAGTTTAGGATTGGCGTCTTATATGCAAAAGAACATAGAGACTCGAACTTAAGTTCGAGCCTCTGAAATTTTCCAACCATATCAAGTTTAGGATTGTTGTGTCTTATGTGCAAAAGAACAAAGAGGCTCGAACTTAAGTTCGAGCCTCTCAGGTTTTCCAACCATATCAAGTTTAAGATTGTTTGGTCACATGATATGAGCAAAAGAACAAAGAGGCTCGAACTTAAGTTCGAGCCTCTCAGCTTTTCTAGCAATGAGGCTCGAACTTAAGTTCGAGCCTCTCAGCTTTTCTAGCAAAGAGGCTCGAACTTAAGTTCGAGCCTCTTAGCTTTTCTAGCCATATCAAGTTTAGGATTGTTGGATCACATGTGCAAAAGAACAAAGAGGCTCGAACTTAAGTTCGAGCCTCTCAGGTTTTCCAACCATATCAAGTTTAAGATTGTTTGGTCACATGATATGAGCAAAAGAACAAAGAGGCTCGAACTTAAGTTCGAGCCTCTCAGCTTTTCTAGCAATGAGGCTCGAACTTAAGTTCGAGCCTCTCAGCTTTTGTAGCAAAGAGGCTCGAACTTAAGTTCGAGCCTCTTAGCTTTTCCAACCATATCAAGTTTAGGATTGTTGTGTCTTATGTGCAAAGGAACAAAGAGGCTCGAACTTAAGTTCGAGCCTCTCAGGTTTTCCAACCATATCAAGTTTAAGATTGTTTGGTCACATGATATGAGCAAAAGAACAAAGAGGCTCGAACTTAAGTTCGAGCCTCTCAGCTTTTCTAGCAATGAGGCTCGAACTTAAGTTCGAGCTTCTCAGCTTTTGTAGCAAAGAGGCTCGAACTTAAGTTCGAGCCTCTTAGCTTTTCCAACCATATCAAGTTTAGGATTGTTGTGTCTTATGTGCAAAGGAACAAAGAGGCTCGAACTTAAGTTCGAGCCTCTCAGGTTTTCCAACCATATCAAGTTTAAGATTTTTTGGTCACATGATATGAGCAAAAGAACAAAGAGGCTCGAACTTAAGTTCGAGCCTCTCAGCTTTTCTAGCAATGAGGCTCGAACTTAAGTTCGAGCCTCTAAGCTTTTCTAGCAAAGAGGCTCGAACTTAAGTTCGAGTCTCTTAGCTTTTCTAGCCATATCAAGTTTAGGATTGTTGGATCACATGATATGAGGCTCAACTTTTCCAGCCATATCAAGTTTAGGATTGTTGTGTCTTATGTGCAAAAGAACAAAGAGGCTCGAACTTAAGTGCGAGCCTCTCAGGTTTTCCAACCATATCAAGTTATCATGTAGCAAAAGAACAAAGAGGCTCGAACTTAAGTTCGAGCCTCTGAGCATATCAAGTTTAGGATTGGTGTCTTATATGCAAAAGAACAATGAGGCTTGAATTGAAGTTCGAGTCTGTGAGCTTTTCCAACCATATCAAGTTTAGGATTGTTGGATTACATGATATGAGCTTAAGCTTTTCCAGCCATATCAAGTTTATGATTGTTGTGTCTTATGTGCAAAAGAACAAAGAGGCTCGAACTTAAGTTCGAGCCTGTAAGCTTTTCCAACCATATCAAGTTTAGGATTGTTGTGTTTATGTGCAAAACAACAAAAGAGGTTCGAGCCTCTGAGGTTTTTCAATCATATCAATTTTAGAATTGTTTGGTCACATGATATGAGCAAAAAAACAAAGAGGTTCGAACTTAAGTTCGAGCGTCTGACCAACCATATCAATTTTAGGATTGTTGTGTTTTATGTGCAAAAGGACAAAGAGGCTCGAACTTAAGTTCGAGCCTCTCAGGTTTTCCAACCATATCAAGTTTAGGATTGTTGTGTCTTATGTGCAAAAGAACAAAGAGGCTCGAACTTAAGTTCGAGCCTCTCAGGTTTTACAACCATATCAAGTTTAGCGAGCAAAAGAACAAAGAGGCTCGAACTTAAGTTCGAGCCTCTCAGCCTTTAAGTTCAAGCCTCTCAGCTTTTCTAACCATATCAAGTTTAGGATTGGTGTCTTATATGCAAAAGAACATAGAGACTCGAACTTAAGTTCGAGCCTCTGAACTTTTCCAACCATATCAAGTTTAGGATTGTTGTGTCTTATGTGCAAAAGAACAAAGAGGCTCGAACTTAAGTTCGAGCCTCTCAGGTTTTCCAACCATATCAAGTTTAAGATTGTTTGGTCACATGATATGAGCAAAAGAACAAAGAGGCTCGAACTTAAGTTTGAGCCTCTAAGCTTTTCTAACCATATCAAGTTTACGATTGATGTCTTATATGCAAAAGAACAAAGAGGTTCGAAGTTAAGTTCGAGTTTTTGAGGTTTTCCAACCATATCAAGTTTAGGATTGTTGGATCACCTGATATGAGCCTCAGCTTTTCCAGCCATATCAAGTTTAGGATTGTTGTGTCTTATGTGCAAAAGAACAAAGAGGCTCGAACTTAAGTTCGAGCCTCTCAGCTTTTCTAGCAATGAGGCTCGAACTTAAGTTCGCGCCTCTCAGCTTTTCTAGCAAAGAGGCTCGAACTTAAGTTCGAGCCTCTTAGCTTTTCTAGCCATATCAAGTTTAGGATTGTTGGATCACATGATATGAGGCTCAGCTTTTCCAGCCATATCAAGTTTAGGATTGTTGTGTCTTATGTGCAAAAGAACAAAGAGGCTCGAACTTAAGTTCGAGCCTCTCAGCCTTTAAGTTCGAGCCTCTCAGCTTTTCTAACCATATCAAGTTTAGGATTGGTGTCTTATATGCAAAAGAACATAGAGGCTCGAACTTAAGTTCGAGCCTCTGAACTTTTCCAACCATATCAAGTTTAGGATTGTTGTGTCTTATGTGCAAAAGAACAAAGAGGCTCGAACTTAAGTTTGAGCCTCTGAGCTTTTCCAACCATATCAAGTTAAGGATTGTTGTGTCTTATGTGCAAAAGAACAAAGAGGCTCGAACTTAAGTTCGAGCCTCTCAGGTTTTCCAACCATATCAAGTTTAAGATTGTTTGGTCAGATGATATGAGCAAAAGAACAAAGAGGCTCGAACTTAAGTTTGAGCGTCTCAGCTTTTCTAACCATATCAAGTTTAGGATTGATGTTTTATATGTAAAAGAACAAAGAGGTTCGAAGTTAAGTTCGAGTTTCTGAGGTTTTTCAACCATATCAAGTTTAGGATTGTTGGATCACCTGATATGAGCCTCAGCTTTTCCAGCCATATCAAGTTTAGGATTGTTGTGTCTTATGTGCAAAAGATCAAAGAGGCTCGAACTTAAGTTTGAGCCTTTTAGCTTTTCCAGTCATACCAAGTTTTCAGCCATACCAGCCATACCAACTTTAAGTTCTAGCATTTTCAGCTTTTTATGCCATAGGAAGAGGTTCGAGCTTTAAAGCTTTTCCAACCATATCAAGTTTAGGATTGTTGTGTCTTATGTGCAAAAGAACAAAGAGGTTCGAGCCTCTTAGGTTTTCCAACCATATCAAGTTTAGGATCGTTTGGTCACATGATATGAGCAAAAAAACAAAGAGGTTCGAACTTAAGGTCGAGCCTCTCAACTTTTCCAACCATCGAATTACATATATCGAAAATTAAACAGAGATTGGGTGCGTACATGAATGAATGATTTTGTCTTGGCTCCGAAAGAGAATGAAGTTCTTGCAGTTGTCATGCTTATTGATCCAAGTGTCAGAATACCTCTAAAAACTTTATCTCATGATGATATTGATAAAGTTGAGTATTGGATAATATTTGGACAGCATTCAAGGAGTGCAGCGAAAACTTTACAAACTGTTAATTCTCCGATGGTGACATTACAGTTACAACAACAATTTACATATAGAAAAGCAAAAATTATAGTAAATTGTCCTCCAAAAATTTCAAGGGAGATATCTAAAGAGGCTAATTTGATGGTCGCAAAGTCATTACAGAAGGAACCATTTGTTTATCAACTTTTACAAGCTAGATCTCAATGGAAAGCCAATGGATGTCCATCCAAACCTCCTCCAGGTGTTAATCAGAGTAAAAGAGAATTTATATCATGGCAGGTATGTTTATATTCTTTGTATTTTTTATGTTTTAGTTATTATATATTATTATTTTTTAAAACTTGTATTTATTTAAACTGTATGTTCTTTTTTGCAGAATTTTGTAGAGACTACAGAGCAAACTTTACAAAAAGGATTTATAAAGAATGATTTACATCTTCTTTTATGTAATGATGAGGAATGGAAGAATTGGATATCAAAGATTTCATATTATAGCAGGTCAAGGTGCATGCCAAAAAACTGATATCCGTATCCGATATAAGTTTGAGCATCGTAAAAACTTGGATACAATTTGGAAAATTTTTCCACATTTGGATGGAAATAATACCATTATTTTTTATGATACATTATATCATGTGATTTGGAATATGAAAGGCACTTATGTAAATTCTACCGAAGCTGTGGAGGCAATCATCGGAGGAGTTGGAAAACTTTTTATCCAAAACAATGATTCCTTGGCTTTATGGATGGATTTGCTCAAAGAACAGATGTTCTTATACATGCAATACAATTGTAAATCAGAGACCTTGTGATAGAGAAACATATTATGTACTTGAACAATATATTAAGAAACGATATAAATGATTTTAAAATATTTGAACATCATGTATTTTATTGGTGTTTTTAAACACCACATATTTTTGGGACTGTTCAACCAAGTGAAAAATTATTGGTAGCCTAAATTGCATATATTTGAGTTATTACTGAATTCGATTGTTTTTCAAAGCTCTAAATTAGTATGATAGATTTATTATAAAATTATATGAAATAATCTTTTCAATTTTTAAACAACATAGTATTGACATAATTTTCATATCATTCACTTAAATGAACAATTATTAGTATGTCGAATTGCATATTATTAAGTATTGTTAAACTAGATCTAAATTCATGTGGTTGCTTTTTTTTTTAAATGGAGGTTCAGCCGAGGCCTACTCCTCCGGGCCTATTGTATAAGGAAGGGCATAGTATCTGTGGGACCCACCTTATCCCACAAGAATAAGGGTTTACATAGCTGGGTTAAATTGCGATCACAACTATCGCGAAGAAGGACAAACGGTGGCACATCAGCAACAAGATACAACTTTTCATGTGTTGATGGGGGTTGAAGCACCGTCCCCGCCTCAAGAGGCAAGTGGCCCAACCACCCGAACAAGTGACCTGGGACCAAATTGAATATATTTATTGTTTAATATATTAAATTGTGAGCTCTAAATTCATAAAGTTAGGATGATTTGTCATATTAGGATGATATTTACTTTATGAGCATTTATTGATATATCAAATAGTGTATAATTGACCTATTATTATTGAATTGGATAATACCAGACTTCATATTTTGAAAAAAATTCAAGGCTGAATGCTTTTCTTTGTTTATTCATATTCTCCTTGGTGTTTTTTTAAAGAAGCTCATCAACTAATATTATTTTTTGTCTATTGAAAACTTAAAACATTTTAACAAAAAGAGGATGTATTCATGACTTGATCTTTGTAAGAAGAATATAACATAGAAATTATAAGTTAATACCATCACTAGTATTATAAATGGGACTTGAATAATTCCCAAATTTCGTGAATAGGCCTTATATGTGACTATGTGAGATACATGCTAATTCTCCAAGTATGTAGGCTTGGGCTCATTTGCACCAACACACAACTCTCCTCCACTATCCGCAATTTTTTTTGCACATACCTATTAGTTGCACTCCCTCTTGAGCTTGGGCTACTTGCCTGCAAGTTGATCATTATTCCCCATTATTAATGTCTAGATGATCATTTAGATGGATGAGTTGTGGTTTGAAGACTTTGACACCCACGTATTGAGTTGTAATGCCTTCTCTGCAAGTTTTGTGGGTGACACTGATACACTCTTCTCCTTCATCGACATCCTCTTTGGAGTTCCCTTCGAGACATCAACAACACCCTCTCCTACTCCACTCTCTCTCTGCTCCAATGCCCTCCATTGAGTCCCAGGTAAAAGTGCTTGTCAAGGAAACCCTTCCGACCAATTCCTCTCATCTCCACCCGACATAATTTCCACCTATTTGAAGGCTACACTCTATGCTTTTTTATGCTCCAATCTATTCATCATGGGTGTTGGAATCAACTTTCCTTCTCAGTTGCACTCCCACCAAGTGTCGCTCACGTCACGGTAATAATCTGCATCAATACCATTTAGATTGAGGATGAGACTTGCGGATTCTACTTGAGAAATTTGCTCTACTCCATGGTAATGCAATGGCTCACCTCAAGCTAGCCTAGCTTGGATTCTCAAGATGCTGGTGTAGTTTTCCAAGATCGCCAATGGAGTATGATGTGTTTTCATTATGCCTCATGCCTTTTTGTAGAAAGTTAAGATTTGCTCCTCTCCATTGTTACCTCATAAAAGGTTTGTTTCCATTATCAAGCTGAGCATAAATCTGCAATGTGGGCATTACAAAAGCATAGGTACATAAGTTGTTTTTTTTAAATATAAAGGAAGTTCGGCAATAGCCTACTCTCCCGGACTTGAATTAAATTAAGAAACAAAGGTACAATAGAAGGGGACTAGTGCCCACGGGACCCCCCAAATCCCACAAAGCAGGGGAAGCTTGGATGAATCCTAGGTTGCATTACAGAGAAGGTTAATCACCCTCTCATCGCCCTCATGCGGGGCCCACTTGGGTTTGAGCTTGTTGTTGATCAAAAGGAGGACTTGATGGTGCCTGAAGGGGGGGGACTTCTTACTGTTAACGATCCTTTTGCCCAGGAGGAAAAGTGATTTCTCAATCGACCACTCCCTGGGGGGATCGCCGAAGTTGAGAGCACACCTCTCCCGCCAAATTTTCCACAGGACTTCCCCTCTGATGGCGTTCCAGAGTGTCGCAGAGCAGCCGATCGCTTCTCCCAAAAGGACTTGATTCCAACTAAGCTGTTTTTGAAGTCTGATTTTCATTCCAACCGTCTGCCAGATTCTGTAGGAGTTGGGGCAAGTAAGGAAGATGTGTGGGACATCTTCGATAGCGCGGTGGCAGCGTTTGCACCAAGGAGGGATCCCACAAAGTTTTGGAAATGCCATCCACCTATGTGTGTTATGGTACTTAGGTTGTAGACTTGGGCCGCTCCTAAATTTCCTCTATGAAATTTTGTGAAGGTGGCCCTTCATGATTCCCTTAGTTGTTACACAGTACCATTGCGTTTCCTTACATTGTGTGAAGGTTCTTGTAACCGGTAATGGGGATGGTGCCCTAATTTACCACACTTAGATGTATTGTACATATCTTTTTTATCAGTATTTCACTATAATGAATATTAGTTTCCTTATGTAGGGACTGAAAAATTGCATTATCTTTGGCATTTTTCCCTTTGGAACTTGATTTTGAATTGCTCTGTATGACCACATGCACCTACATGATATATATAATTTTTAACACTCATCACACTTCATAAATGTTATGTTTTCATGTAACCAAGGGTGGATAATGTGCAAAAATGGCCAATGTGAATTTATTGACAAATAATTGTACATGCTGGGATGCAGTCCTATGGATCTTTGGAGGTGCCATCTTCACGCATTATGTGGGCATGAGTCTTATCCCCTGCTCAATGTTGCCATGCGATGAGGCTCATATGGTTGTGTGCATGAAGTTTCGAGGTCGTCCATTAGACATGGATGTGCCTTCCTCTTTCCTTACAGGTGTACCAAAGCTCTTATTGGAGAATATTCAATGGGTGATTGTTTGGATGGGGAGGAAGGCGGAAATGTCTTGACCTCTATGATGTTCAAATTGTCTTGGATTTAGTTCATTCACTTGGGCTATTCCTTGTGCTAATACTAAAGCTCACAGGCTTGATGACAATTCTATAGCCCACACAGTCGATGAGCTAGGATGGTACCACTTTAAATGAAACTATGTCCAAAACCTAATTTTTTTTAATCAATAAAAGGGATATTGAAGCATGAAACCTGATGAATTTGGAAAGTGTGGCTATGACTTGCAAGTCTTAGTATTTGAATGTGCCAAGATTGTTTATGGTTCATGGTTCATGATTATGTATTTTGCAGCTTTGGAATTAGAAATATGGATTGGGTGGGGTGTGTCTGGCTGCCCCACGTGAGTGATTGTGTCCACATCCCCTACCATCACTAGAAGGTTTCACAAAAGATGGTTGTGTGGAAAAATTCTCCTTGTGGACATTTTTTGTATTGTAGGTCTTGTTGAATGTTCTCACTTACTGACTACTAAAGGTGGTAGGAGATGATCAAATCTCATGTGCTTCCATATTTGGATTGTCCTACTTTGGTGGCATTTCCATTAGCCACATTTTGGATGATTACTTGGGCCTGCCTCTTTTGGAAATCTAGAGGTTTGAAAGCTATTTTATGGTTCGTGGTAAAAGTCCTTCATAAAAGCTTAGGAAGGCTATGACTTATCTCATCGTGCTCAAATTTTCCATGATTGTGTGCTTCACTTCTCTACGTATATGTGTGAAAGCTATGTAGACCCAAACACTTCTTGAAGACAAGGAGCATCAATTTTGATTCTTTTGACCCCCTGGTATATGGGTTGATGTCCATGATTTGAAGGAATAAGAGCTTTCAAAGGTTTTCTGTTGGCATGCTCATGGGGTTGGAGTTTTTGTGACTACCCCTCGGGGATGGTGTCAATAACTCCTGCCTTGGGGTAATGCAAGTCCAATCTATTGGGCATCTCTTATATTGTTATGTAAATTTCTTTGAATGCAAAGGTTCCATGAGTTGGTTTATAATTTTCATGCTCTCTACCCATGCATCACAACGATAATATCATTTTACACATGTCACACTCATGGTATTTTGATCGAAGCTACAAATTGTTTCACATAAACACTCCTATTTCTTCACTTCACATTTGTGCAAACATCTATGTTCAAGATCATTCCATGTCTAAGTTTTCATCCCACACGTTTAAGATTAAAGATAACAAATTAAGGAACTTTCTAATTGTCGCACATGCACAATAGCTCTTTGGGTATGACCTATAAACTTTGGTCTTCGTGGTTTTTATACGTTTTCATTGCAAGCTACTTGACCTAGTTTTGACTAAAGATGCAAGTGGGTTTTGAGAATTTTAGGCTATAAATTTTGATTGCCTCTTGCAGTTTTGAAGTGTTTAATCATTGGATTCCTGTTCGTAAAGATGTTCATTTTAATCTATGTTGATTTTGTGACTACCCCTTGTGGGATTGTGTCCAAAATCTAAAACACATGCTAACGACTTAGACACACCATTGGGGAAACTTCTTCATGAGGACTAATCTCTAGAGGAGCAAAGTCTTGTACAACTTGAAGTCTCCGTCAAGTTTGCCACCAAAGTGATAAGGGATACATGTTTATTGTTTGCCTCTTTTCAATCAATACAATCCATCTGCTTTGCATGTGAAAATTTTCAATTTCTAGGGCTCCACACTAAAGCTGGATCATTTATCTTCACCTTGGAATATTTGTGGGTTGATTACTTGTTTGGTGAAAATTTTTTTGCATCTTCCTAAGGACTACTTAGTGGGATGTATGCACAGTTGGCAACAAGGTGGACCTCATGCTTCTCTTTGAGTTGCTAGGCTCACTACCTTTTAGGAGGATTGTGTCACTCGACATTGAAAGACTCTTCACCACTTGGACGACCTTGGAAGTTTTAAAGATTGGATGATATGCAGCCTTGGACCTCTTCTCAACTTCATGCTTCTCTTTGAAGTTGTTGGGTTGACTGCCTCTTAAGAGGATTGTGTTGCTCAGCATTTAAAGACTCTCCACCACCATGAAAGGCTTGAGAACCTTCAAAGCTTGGAAGACTTGAAGACTCAAACTTGGACCTATTTAGCTATGTATGATTCTCTTCTCCTAGCTTTCTCGAGGATGAAAACGTCTAGGGGAAGGAGAGTGTTGGGTTGTAACATTTTCTTTTGGTAATGGGAACCCTCTCGTGCTCATAGAAATGCCCCTTTATGTAAATATTTAGGCTTGCACATGAGAACACCATCTTAGCACCCTTTTTTGATAATCCTTTTTGTTCATTTCAAGAGAACATGCCAAAAACCCATGTAGAAAAATCCCACGCATGTATTTTTTAGAGATATGTTTTTCTAGAGAGAATATTTTGCAAGATCTCCTTGGGACATGGTAGTAAGGCACATGTTCCATTTTTTACTGGTCTTTAGAGCAGGGAAGGGGACCTTTTGGCTCATATGCGCTCCATTTACATATCTTTTAGAAATAAAAGGAAGCACTCTCTACTTTTTAAGACTATGCACACTTGTGTATGTTTGTCTTTGTGAGTGAGAATGTGGTTGTTGACAACACACACTTCAAGAATCTTACTGTTATTCATCTCCATTTGTACTTCAAGATAACTTTTCTAATTTTTATTTAGTTTTATACACACTTTTTAGTGAATAAATCCCACATAGCATGAATATTGCCCATTTTGTATCTAAAGAGGTCACTACCTCTCATTGGGACAGCATTCTTGGAGATAATGAGATCATGCTAGTTTGTGGAATGCTTGCAGAGCTCTTGTTCTCTTCGTGATCTGCTTGTATTCTTGTTCCTTTCTTGCCTCATGCTTGTGAAATGTTGGTTTGTTGATTAACGACATGATTATGCATGTGTTTGAGCTTGTGTGTGACGTTAACGATGCTTTCATCTTGTTAATCTTGTGCTAACAAAGTACCATTGCATCTGTTGAATGCATAGTTTTGTTATTGATCTTGTGCTAACAAAGTACCATTGCATCTGGTGAATGCTTCTATGTGACATTTGGTCTTGTGAGATGCTCCTTGGTTTGACAAATATGAGTTGTGATGCCACAACATCAACAACTTTTGGTGCCGTTGTCTGGGAGCATTCTCTTGTCACTTATGTGATGGTTTATGGAGTGAAAGTGATGTGTACGCAAGCTTTTAATGATGATTTTTGAGTTCTTCATTTCATTACACTCTTGTGAGCATTTGGGGCTTGCAAGATTTACAATAACTTGTTGAGATGAGCCATTTTTGGTGTGATGAAGATCCCCTTTTTGGGCGATTAGTCTACCTCCTGTGGTGATTCTTCAACTTGAGTAGAATGGTAGTATTTTTTTTATAAATTTAACTTTGTTATGTTAATTTTGTTTTCAATCTTGTTAATTACTTATCTAATCATGTGTAATTAAGTGTATCTTGGGGTTCTTATACACGTTTTAATGGATTTTTAGCTCATCATCTTCATCACTTCTATATTAGACATCTTGGATGATTGCTTACATCACTTCGAGAAGTGTAGGCTTCAAGAGCCAATAGATGCTACTCCAGAGCTTTTCTTCTCATGATCTATGTCCTCAAAGCCTAATTTAGGTACATTGGATCCAAATTCATCCATTTTTTCAAGTAAGCTAGTTACCATCTACATGGTTCCCTACTTATCTATATATGCCCCATTTTTTAATTTGACCACATGGTGTTCAATTTTGAAGGGCTGTTCTAGATTCCTAAGTTGAACTACTGACCTATGTAGACCATCCTCATAGATGCGAGCACCTATTTGGTTGGTCCTGATGTACTCAAATTAGGTTTCTTATAGGGACCTTCTGACATTTGCAAATGATCAAGTTCCAATTATTGGACTCACTAGTATCTGAGCTTACAATGTAGGGTAATCACACAACTGTTGTGGTACGATCTTGCAGTGTCTTTAATACCTTTTAATGTTTTCCTTGTCAAAAAGATGCTCATTGAGAATAAATTATTTTTTCCTTGATTGGTTCTCATTGCGCCAACTTAAAAATTACTTTTCCCTTTTAATACCATGTGTACCTGAGTCACGAAGACTCAAGGACTTGTACCAATGAGACTATACCTCAATTGCCATACAAGTGCATATAGTGGGATCCTTTTCACACATTTTAAATGTCAATCCTAAGGAGTGACTCGCCAAGTGTATGAAGACGTGTGCACACGTGATAGAAAATGAAGTGGTTCAGCAATTCACACATGAGAAAAGACTACTACCACTCACACCTACTGAAATACTGAAAGTGTTGCCGCAAGCCTCTTTTCAGCAGTTTTGGTATTTTGAGGTTTTCTCCCAGCCCAGAACTCCGAACATAGGCAATAGGGTACTCGTTTCGAAGCTCTCGACGAGACGAATCCAATGGTGGTGGTTTCACTCAATTCTGACTACTCTGCTTCAAGTTATGGCAGAAACAGTGAATTCCGGAAGTCACAAACACCCGCGCTACAGCTTCTCTTAGCTTACGCACGCACTACAGCAGCTCAAAACAAGGGGGAAGGGGTAGACAACAGTCCTACACCTGCATTGCAAGCATAACACACACATACAAGAGCAAAATAAAGATCAAAATCAGCAAGAAAGAGGCAAACTCAAAAATTCAGAAGTGCTCCTTCTTCACAATGACAAGAAGTCCTTTACAATGAGTCACTTTTGACTTATATACTAGTGCCCTAAGTTTGGTCCTTTCACACAAGAGACCGGCACTTTATTCACTAAGAGACTAATTTCCTACTATTGTACATGGGTAAATCACTAATCTTCTGTGGGGATGCATCTAGAGGACTCCTCTAGTGCATTTACAACGGAAATTATATACAAAAGTGGTTATGATACAAAAGTTGTGTGTCCAAATCGGAAAAATTTTGGGCCCCGTCTTTTTCTCTGCTTTGTGCGCTCTTTTATCTCTGCAACACTCTCCCCCTCTTCGTCTCTGTCGTCCCTTGACAGACTTTGCTTCGCGAACGCGTCCCATGGGTAGTGTTGCCTGATTCTTGATCTTGCATTATGTTTTAGAGGCGCTTCAGCTTTTCTCCGCACGCTCCCCTTGGTCAGTATTGTCTGCAGTTGAACAGACATGCAGATTCGATGGCCTTTTTGATTCAAGCTCTACAACTCGAGAGCCTGATGTAGTTGTCTTGCTTGTTGACTTGGGTTGCCACGCACGCCACCAGTGACTAGGAATGTGCTGTTCTTAGTCACCCTCTTAAACTTTTCAGCCTCTACCCCTTTGTAACTTTTGGTCCTCTGATTTGTCCTGGTTGTACACATCTGACCCTGTTGTATTGCTTTGAGGCTGTTTACTTCTTTTCCACCGTGCATGACCTGGATAATTTCTCTTTTTGCCTGATGCGTGCCCCTGCGGGGCTCTGTGCAGAGATGGGTAATGCGCCCCTGCGGGGCTTCCTGCAGAGATATATTCTTTTTCCTTTCTTAATGAATCGTTCTGGTCTTTGATTTTCTTCTTCTTTTCTTTTTGCTTGATTGTCCCTCTACACGTCCCTCCTCCTGAACTCTGTCGTCCTCGACAGGCTTTCTGTGGCGACGCGTGTATGTTTGAATGGTGGTTTGCTCTCGTTGGTTCAGCAGATTTGCATGACATAGCATGAATTCCTTCCATTGCTTTGACTTTACTCCGTCTTCGGGTGCCTGTCTATGATCAGCAAAGAAGCTTGTTTCATAGGCCACCAGCCTTGCATTTAAATTGGAAGTCATTTTTACAAAAATCTCTGAATCCATTTCAAAGAAGCCTGTAAAGAATGCTTCTTCGAAAGTTTGCATATATGTCGATGGCAAAAACATAAGGCGCGAATAATACGCCATAATGGTGAGTCGGCTCGGAATGGTTGATAAATCAAAAATAAGAGCCTCCGACCCTTGCGTAATGCCGATGAAGTTCAAAAATGTATATTTAGCATGCTGGAACACCTTCAACACTGTAATGAGCATGCTAAATATTTTATTGGTCATTTTGACGGCTAAGTCCGGAACTGTAGCATACCTTGCAATCCAAAATTCCATTGTCTTCACCATATATTCTTCGATAGGTAAGTAATTATGTGGCGGACTAGGTAGTAACGGATAGTTAAGCCACTGATTATTGATAGTGCCTTGACGCTGTCCTTCCCAAAATTGCGTCCAAGAGCGTCTGCGGGGTACAGGACAAAAAGATGGATTTACCTGAAGCGCATAGGGTGATGCTTCCCACTGTACCCGCAATGTCGGATTCTTCTCCAAAATTTTTCTTCGCCATATCGGATCCGCCTTCTCAAATTCCTCTTGAGTATACTTGAAAGTGTCATGCTGGAATTGAAGGTTGTGGTCCGGATCTTTGTTCGTTGTTGACTTTATATACATGCGTGTCTGTTCTTTAAGTAGACCGTATGGTACATTGAATGGCTTCAAAATTTGATATAATTGTTTGTTTTCTATTCGAGCTTCTTTCATTATCTGTATAATTTGATCTTCAAAATCAGCAGTGAGCTGGGACACCAGTAGTGCCCTTTCTGGTCTGCTCAGTTCTGCAATGTCTCGTGTGTTAGGTTCTAATGGAACCTCCTTTTCCGCCCTTATTGGTGAATGATACAAGGGGGGAGAGAGAGGACGTACCTCTTCCTCCACAGTAGCCGTGGTTTCTGGTGGAACTACTGGTCTCCCCTGCTTTCCTGTTAGCTCTATCTGCTCCTGAAGCCGTTTGATGATTTCATCTTTATTCTTAAGTTCTTCTTCAGCCTTTGTAAGCTTTTCCTGATGTTTGATTAATTCCTGTGCGACTATGTGCATGTGATCTGTGTCTTCTTTGCACTGCCGGAAATAATCTTTCTCTGCTTTTTTCCATTTCTTGCGTAGAGCTGCAGTATCATTCATATATCTTTGTTCCCATTCTGCGATGGTCTCTTGCTCCTGTTTGAGCTGATCTGCCATCTTGGTCAACTTTTCTTCCATGTCTTTTATATCCTCATTTGATTTGTCAGTATCTGTCGGTGGTTGATCACTAAGGAGAGCTGTCATAAGCTCCTTGTTCCTGTCCCGTAAGTGGTCGGCTTCCTCCATGCTCACCTTGAGCTGTGATTCGAGTACCTTGCTACGAGTCTGGATTCTTGTTTTCTCTTTTTCAGTCAAGTCTAGTTTCTTTGTGAGCTCCAAAACTTGTTCTTTTAGTTTTGCATTTTTCGTTTCTAATATTCTGTACTGGGTTTTGGTTGTCTTTATTTCCTCGTGTTTCTTCAAAACTTGAGCTTCTGCTTTAGATAATTTCTTAGCCATATTCATACCTTCCTTTTGAAGCTCTTGCTTATCGAGCATGGCTTGGTCGTAATCTTCATCAGCATCAAGAATCAACTGTTGAGTGTCTAGTGCAGTGCGAATCATATCCTGCACCACAGGCTTGAGCTGAGCTATGTCCACATTCAACCATGTCTTTGGTATGTCTGGGGTTTCTCCTGTTTGTACATCTTGTCCCTTTGCAATGTGGATCAGTTCCTTATGTGGTTGTCGGACCTGTAGTTGTACTTGCAATTCCGCGTCATCTTCCATTACCTTACGAACTTTCGTGGCACTCCCTTGAAATGTTACATCCATTGGGGACGGTTCTGCCACAACCCTTAGTGGGGTGAAAGGTTCTTCGTCTTCTTTTTCTTCTTCCTGAGGCTTATCCTCTGATATCATTAAATTCTCCTCATTATCAGATTTGTCCTCCTTTGTGTAGGTGATGGAGGCATCTTTCGATTGAATAGGGTGTTGCCTTTCTTCTTCTGCCTGCTTTTTGGCGGTACTTTGGTCTATCAGCGGTGATTGACCTTTTTCCTTGCGGCCTGCTTGGTCTTCGCCATAGTCTACTTCATTTAATTCGGCCCACTGGCCATCATCCTTTGATTCACTGTGAATATCTACATCCAGTAATGATGTATTTTGCTTCTCTTGGTCGTCGGATCCAGAACTTGAGTTGTCTAGCCCAATCTCTCGATATCTATGTACCTTGGTGAGTTTGCCTTGTGGTTCCTGAGCTTTTGCAGACTGTTGATAATGATGACCCTGCACTGGTAGATTAATTTGTCCTTCCGTATATTTATGAGTCTCCTCCAGTGCTTGGGTTAATTCTTCCTCCGTGATCTTTCTGGGTCCTTGAGTAGTGGTTGTAGGTAGTACATGTACTCTCTTTGTTTTTGGTACTTCTTCTTCTGCATGTTGGACTTCTCGAGGTCGTTTTGTGCCTCTCATGGTGCCTCTCATTCGGGGTTGCGAACTTGTTTCTGCTTCTTCTACTGGTTTGCTTCCTTTCTTCTGTTTCGGTACAGTAGCTGTCTTGACAAATTGAGCCAACTCCATTGAAGATGGCATTTCCCGTAAGAACTCTCGCATGCCCAATGCGTGGTAAATCATAATTGTGAGGGCAGTGGTCCCATTGAGGAATTTCTTATTTTCCCATTTCTTTTTCGCCTCGAACAATCTTTCTTGCACATAAGGTGTAAGGTTTACCTGGTTGCCGATCTGTTTTCTGGCATGAGACAATAATTGCACAATGATCTTTTGAGGGGCCGTGTATCTGTTCATACTCGGGAAGCAGAAGTGTTGGTGAATCAATCTCACTTCTTCTTCGATGTCCACCCTATTAATGTCGACGAAGGTTCTTGTCTTGGCACCACGGCTCTCTTCCTTGACCGTGTTGACACCATCCTTTTCCCATCCAAATGCTTCCTTGATTAAGTCGTGGGAGAATTGAATAACTACCCATTCTCCATTCTTATCCATCACATTGGCTTCTGGTACCAATGGATCATGTAGAGCTGGTCATAGAGTGTTCATGACCTGAGTACAGCGTTGGAAATCCGGTTTGTAGATAGGTAGCTCAAAATATTTATGAATTCCTGCTTTCTTCATGATATCGATTGTAGATGGCAGTCCATGTAAAACTTTGAAATCCTGGGACATGATCGGAAAGTGATGCTCCGTGTCCATGATCTTTATGTTGGCCAAGAAAAGATATTCCTCCACTGGCTGCTCATCTCTGAACCAGTGGCCTTTTGCTTTCATAAGACATTGGGGAGGAAATTCTTGGACCTCCTCTTGGATTGTAGCTTCAGAGTCTTCAGAAGCCATCTGCACTTACAAGGAAAAGTGCATTAGCTTGAAAGGCTTTCATGAGACCATACAGTGTATTGTTGTGATTATGGTAGCTCGTCACTCCGTTCCCCATTATTTGCAAGAGTGGGATTTCTTACCGCCTCTTTTTAGAATTTTTTTCTGAAAGAAAACAATCATTAGAATAGCCGAAGCATAGTTTATGTACATAGTATGTCCATTCCTATCAGGGTAAAGCTAAGATCTAGTCTCACTGGGAGATCGTGCACCACTAGTTTGATATTGTACATCCTGTGCCGAATGCTTGGCCTGGTATTGCAGCCCTATCATGCTTACTTGAGGTGCATCAGACACTACATGAGTGCAATCGGGTGCTTTATCTCCGCGATCATCCGCTCCTCGTGGTAGCTTTGGTTTCCAGATCCATTTTGAGAACACTGAGAGAGGTCGCTGGGTTTTCTCGATTCGTGCAACTGCTCGTGTTCCATTTGCTTTATCCATGGTCTGAGTGAATTTGGCATTGCTCTGCGATTTCCGCTGATGACTTTTATGTGTTGTTGACTTTTTCCTTGTCTGATGTGGTATTTTCTCCTTTGTCCCTACGTTCTGCTTAGCTGCTTGTATGATTTTTTTGGGAATCCATATCTGATGTCGCGATCTTTGAGCTTCAAGCAAGGGCTTGGGAATCCATACTTGCACTGAATCGGTTTTTCTGTAGTTCCTTGCTGCGGGTTTGGTGACACCTGTTTCCTTCTTCAGAGTACTTATGGACATTTCTTGACTCTATATTTGATCCTTGCGTACCCACATATATTTGGGTGGTTCTCGCTTCGAGTATCTGCTTGTTGGTTTCCAATAGTGCGATCTTTGGATGTTTTGAGCCTGTTTAGGAGAGCGCGTCTCCTTATTGGTTGGCTTTTCCACAATTGCATTGGATGACTTCGACTCTATGGTGGATGTCGCTAAGTTAGAAGTTTCAACTTCTATGCATTTGCTTCCTGATTGGTGAGCCTCGTTGATGCTTTCTTCTGTCGTTTTTTTAACTTCCTTCAATCTTGGCATTGACATGGTTTGGATACATGGTTTCTCTTCAAGCAAGCTGAAAATCTCTTTATGCCCTATCGTAGCTGAAATATAACCTTGAGCTAAATGGATACATGCTTCTGTCTCAATGATCCAGTCTTGTCCTAGAATGAAGTCTTCTATCAAATCGTCATTCTCACATACTAGGACTCTTTGTTCCATGGAAGGATTCAATTCTAATTGCAGCTCGTCTGCTATTCTCTTTCGCATGCAGCTAAGGCCTGCTCCTGAGTCTATCAATGCATCTATCAATTTATACTCTGTCTTGCCAATCCCTAGGTTTAGGTAAGGTTGTGTTTTACACATACTCGTTGAATCCTGATTTTTGACCTGATAGTTTGCCATAGGGATGGGCTCTTCTCCTTGGAGATAGCGTTCATCTCTTTGCCTGATCCACTCTTTCCGTTTCCTAATGCGTTCTAGTGCTTCCTGTCGGGCTTCCTCTCGAATTCGTTCTGCTTCCTTTTTCCTATTTTCAGCTCCTAACAGTCGCGCTAGCATTTGATCAGTCAAAGGCTCCATGAATCTTCTCACTCTGCATCCACTGATGTAGTTGGGAAGAATGTCTCCGTCTAGTGTGGCAAGATTGACTGCACCACTAGTAGAGATTCGATGTATAATCAAAGGTCCATATCCGCGTTTCTGTAGTTTCTTTGCATGTTGTTTTAGGGTGTATACTAGGACTAGGTCGCCTTCTTTTAGTCCCTTATCTTTTATATGTGAGTCATAATATGCCTTCTGTCTTCGTTTAGCGGCATAAATGCCTGCTACAGCTTGCAATCTAGTCTCGTGCAACTTTTCAATTTGATCTAGTTGCTGAGACAATTCATGACCGTTCCACTCATATTGCTGGGCCACTTTTAATGTAGGTACTAAGAAGTCAATTGGCAAAATTGCATTCTGCCCATACACTAGATTGAAAGGTGTGGTTCCAATGGCAGTTTTATATGCCACTCGGAAGGCCCAAATTGCGTGATGCAATTGTTTGTCCCAATCTGACCTTCCATTATTGACAATCTTTGTCAATACAGTACATAGTACCTTGTTGGAACTTTCAGCTTGTCCGTTAGCTTGAGGATGGTATGGGGCTGATTTTTTATGAATCACAAGAAAGTCATTCATTAGCGACTCAATGACTTCATTTAGGAAATGCGTTCCTCGATCACTCACTATCTCGATCGGTAGTCCAAAGCGTGTGAAAATGTGCTCAAAGAGAAATTTTGCTGTGGTTTGAGCGTCATTTTTTCGAGTGGCTTTTGCTTCTACCCACTTTGTTAAGTAGTCGGTGGCTACTATGATGTATTCCGCATGTGATCCTTTCGCCGGTGGATTGATAGGTCCTATGAAATCAATACCCCACTTGGTAAATGCTCTCGCACAAACCATGGGTCTTAAAGGCATGTCGTCTCTTCGAATGGGATATTTTGCTCTCTGGCATGTTTCGCAGCTTCTCACATATGTCTCCACGTCCATATGTAGAGTTGGCCACCACAAGCCTGCAAAGAGAATCATCTTGACCGTTCTGTCTGCTGAAAAATGTCCTCCCGCCGCTCCTGAGTGTGCCATCTCCAATATGGGAAGATATTCTCCTTCATGCACGCATAATCTGAGTTGATTGTCTTTTCCTCTTCTAAACAATTGTTTTCCCATTATCACATAATCCTTGCTCATTTCTTCTAGGGATCGCTTTCTTGCTAAACTAGCTCCTATTTTGTGCTCTTTCGTTTTGAGGAATTGTACTAATGTTTTACTCCAATTAGGCGCTATGGTCGAAAAAGGTAAGGACACGTGATCCTCTGGGTCAACCTCTTTGCATTCCACACAATTACTTACATAATTGTGAACGTCTTTTATCATGTTAGGCCAATATACGCCTAACCTTTTTAACTCTCGAATTGTTCCGTGCATCCCTTGATGGGTTTTCCACTTGTTTACATGTGCCTGTTGAATTAGTTGCTTCTGTTCGTCCTCCTCGACACATCTCAATAAGACTCCGTTAGGTTCTTTATAATACATGCTTCCAGCAACAATGTGTAAATTTCTTGTTTGAAGAATCTCTTTTTTGCTATTCTTATTTATTGAGTGTTTAGGGCCATGAGTGAGTATGGGAATTAGTCGTTCCGCCCACTTCGGACATACTTCAAGATTAAACAAATACGTATCTGGTAAATCATCCGGTACTCCGCTAGGTGGTTCTCCATGCGTTAGCCTTGAAAGGTGATCCGCTCTTACATGTGTATTTCCTTTTTTGACTATTACCTCAAAGTCGAACTCCATTAATAATAAGAACCATCATACCAATCTTCCCGTGTTGCAAGGCTTATTGACTAAATACAACAAAGCCTGATGGTCAATGAAGAACTTGAATTTGTTGGCTAAGAGGTAGTGTCTAAACTTCTTCACTGCATAAACCATTCCTAAGCCTTCCCTCTCAGTAGTCGTATAATTTCTTTCTGCTTGGTTTAATTGTCTACTCGCATAAGCGATTGGATGGTCAAGCTTCCCTCCATCAGCCGGTTGAGCTAGGATACATCCAATGGCATAGTTCGAAGCATCAACATGAATATGAAAAGGCTTGCTCCAGTTGGGTGATTTTAGAATTGGGGTTGTACTCAGCCGCTTCTTAAGCTCGTTGAAGGCCTTCTCACACTCGTCTGTCCATGTGAACTGAGTCAATAGACCATATAAAGGCTTAGCTATTATGGCATACATGTGAATAAACCTACGGTAATATCCACAGTGTCCCATAAAGGCTTGCACTTCCTTCGCATTCTTGGGTCCGTGGATATTCCATTCTTTGAAACGACGTGTCCTAGGATTTTTCCTTGTCGCACCATGAAGACACATTTCTCAGGGTTCAAACAAACTCTATACTGTCTACATTTATTGAATATTTTTCTCAGTTCCGGTATATGGTCTGGTCGTTGATTTGAGTATGTACACAGATCATCTACGTATACTTCCATACTTTTTCTCAGAAATTCTTTGAATACATGACACATCAGTCGTTGGAAGGTGGCTGGCGCATTAGTGAGCCCGAAAGGCATTACTCTAAATGCATAGATTCCCCATTCAGTAGCGAATGCGGTTTTATGCTGGTCCTCAGTTGCAATAGCCACTTGGTTGTAACCCGAGAATCCATCCAAGAAGCTATAGACTTCCTTGCCGGCAACTCTTTCCAAAAGATGGTCTGTGATAGGTAAAGGGAAACTATCACGTATGGTTGCTGCATTTACTTTTTTCAAGTTGATACACACCCTTAGTTTTCCGTTTTTCTTGGGCACTACTACTAGTGGCGATACCCATTCTGTGTGTTCAATCTCATAGATGAATCTTGCCGCTAGTAATTTGTCAATCGCTTCCTTTATTTTTGCAGCGTAAACTTCATTATACGTATAAGGGCGTTGTTTAGAGGGTTTTGCATATGATGTCATAGGGATTCGATGAGCGCATATGCTGGGTTCTACACCCTTGAGGTCTTTGTACGTCCAAGCAAACACGTCTCGATACTCTCGGATGAGTCGTATGAGATCCTCTTCTTCTTCTTCCGATACATCTTTTCCAATATACGTGCACCTCTCTTCTCCATCTTCTATCGTTACAACCACTTTCTTGGTTTGTTCCTTGTTGTCATAGGCTTCTCCATCCCGGGCCTCTCGTTTAGGCATTTGAGTAGCTATCTTTCTTTCTTCCACTTCATATCTTTTAAAATGTTCTGGAACTTCGAAATGGTCTGGTTCCGGTTCCACTTTACTCGTGTCCTCTCTAGGATCGTGGATTATTGGGATGGTTTCGATTGCTAAGACTTTTGTTGGTCTTTCTTTTGATTCCTTCTGCATGGTTTCTAAATATTGTTCCTCAGAGTCAAACTCTGGTTCCATTTCTATGCTTTCGTATTCTTCTTTCCACTCTTCCTCTACAATTTCCCCTTCTTCTACTTCTTGGAGGACAACCATGTAGAGGTTCACATCATATCCTTCCTCGTCTATACAATCGTTCATCGTTAATACTTCCTCGTTCACACAAACGTCTAATGTGGCTAGGATTTCCATCCAGCCATGTGGTTCGAAGAGTTCATCTGAAAAAATTTTAGGCATGTAATCGGGGTCTTCTATCGATGGATAGTTAGGGTGCCCTATTGGCCACAATTGTTTTTTACACTCCTCCTTCTTTGCTTCTTTGCACATCCACAACTGGGCATCCTCGTGCATCCAAGATTGGTCACTTGATCCAGCACTGTGAATGGATAGGTCATCTTCTTCTTTGTGGACTGGATTCCATTGTAATGGAGGGACATCCCGATACGCGAATGTGTGCAAGTTTATCTTGGTAGTGTTCCCTTGATGTTGGAGATATAACGAATCTCTGCCCCAATCTTGTACTACTCGCATCTGTCTCATGAAGGGTCGTCCTAATATCATCTCATAATTGTTTGCTTTTTCAAACTTACATATGGCTAGTGTGTGTTCAAATTCCACTCCACATGTGGTTAACTTAATTCCTTCCAATATTCCTAGGGGTCTCTCCACATGACCGTCTGCTAACTGGAGCTTCATGCGAGTGGGTCGTAAGGCTGGTTTTCCCCACTTTTCCCAAACCTCCTTTGTTGCAATTCCTACCCCAGCTCCTGTGTCTAAGATAGCTTTGGTCATGTACCCATTGTAGATGACAGGTAAACAAGTATTCCCTTCATCCCCTTCACTGAACTCTCCTACTTTATCGACTGGAACCTGTATTGTGGACTTATTTTCTAGTTCCTTTTCTTTTGATCCTTCATTCTTTGACAGAGGTTTCAACTGATCTGCCATTTGCTTCCATATCTGGGGTTTAAGTCTAAGCAAATCTTCCACCGTTAATTGGCATTGAACTTTTGTTTTCTTTAACTCTGTTAAGTTATGAGAACTCTCCTTTCCTTCTCCTGTTCCTTTTCCATGCACCGTGGGTGCTCGTATTACCACTGACTCTCTTTCGTACTCCCCCATATAGTTAGGCAATGTTGAAATGCTTATGGTCTCCTCTCTACCTCTATCGAGTCTTGAAATCTCCTCGTAGGCCTCCTCGAGGTTAGGATGGGGTTGACAGTCTTCCACATCTATTTCATCAAATGGTGGTGGATCGACACCATTCTTCTTCCATTGCTCTTCTCTGATTCTATCCCACAAGTCCTTGGGCCATTCTGCTTCTAAGTCTGGTATGGCTGATGCAGGGCCATCTTGTGTTGCCTCTTGTTCACCTTGGGGATCTTCTTTCCTAAGTTCTTTATCCTTTGGTTTGATGCATTCTTCATAAGGTTCCTGTGCAATCCTTGTCTCTGGTAGAGTTGGGATAGTCTTTTCTAGGGTTGTTTGTGCTACTTCTATGAGTTTTCTGCATAGGGCTAGTCGTTCCTTTTCTAATTCCCCTTTAGGGTAGATTTTTTCATGTTGCTCTATGTTTGGTCCCATTTTGATTCTAGCTTGGTACGCTTTTAGCCACATATCCAAGTCGTCTGGCTTTGGATCTGCTAGAATTGATCCGGGCTTCTCCCCATCTGAGCTAGGTTCGATTAGCTCAGGAGTCTCCTTAGACTTCTCTTGTTCTTTGTGTTTACTTAACTTTTCAATTTGCTTTTTATTGTTTGTACTCTTGTTCTTTGCCCATTTATCCTTGAGTTTCTCTCGTCGTTCTTTCCATTTCTGAGCTTTTGTGTTGCGGGAATTTTCACATGGATCCTCGGAATCTTCCACTATCTGAGTTGAAGGGCTTATTTTCGTGTTGTTTTTTTGTTCCTCTTCTGATTGCTGTTCTTTTTGTTGTTTTGTTTGGGCTCTAGTGATGGCTTTTAGTGGCACTGTGTATTCCTTATCACTTCCAGATTCTTCTATGACCTCTATTACATTGATTGGTGCAGAACCTTGGTTTTTTACTGGATTCTTAGGGCAATCCCTAAAAAGATGTTCTTTTCCGCAATCACTGCAATATCCTTCCCAGATTCTAGGTGGTGGAGGGTTGTATGGTCGAGGGCATTCTCTAATGAAATGGTCTCCTCCACATCTAAAGCATGGTCCTCTCTGTACTGGTGGTCTACTAGGTGGTCTCATGGGTTGGGGTGCCTTAGGAGCTGTATACATTAGAGTGGAAGTCTCTGCTCCATAAGTTTGATCATAGCCTTCATACCCATAGTATGTAGTCTCATAAGCCGGTTCGTATTCCATCACGTAGGCTTCATACGGATAGTACTCACTCGGTAGGGTTTCGTATCCAAGGTTTGTTGATTCTATCTGGGTCATTGTCGTGGCTGGTACTATAGCTCTTTCTAGATTTTCTTCTGGTTGCGCATACTTTACTGGTACTACTTGTTGAGGTTGCGACGGTTGGGGTCCTAGCACAGGTTGTGGTGGTGGGTATGGTGTCTGTTCAATTGGTCTAGGTACTCCCGTCTGTGTTGGGTAAGGGTTGTATCTTGGGATCTCTCTGTTCGGGTCTCTAGGTGGATATCCATAAGGTCGATACTGAGGTGGTTGGAAAGGGCGTGTTTGCCTATTAAATGGGCAGTTCTCAGTAGTGTGATTAGTGTATTTCTGTTCTATGTGACAATACCAAGAAGTCCCTTGTTGTTGCTGCCTGTTGTATGGATAAGCTGGTTGTGCACCGCCCCCTCCTCGAACACACAGGTGAGTGGGGTGATCTCCTCCACATAAGCTACATCTACGTAGCATAGGCAGACTTTGTACTGGGGGTTGATAAGCTCTTTGCCCCTGTGCCCCTAGTTTCTTGGCTAATAGCTCTGCTAATTCTTCCACGTGACTGGAGTTGGAAGAAATGGCACTCCTTGAGTCGTCCGATTTAGCGTGGCTGGACTTGCTGTTGAGGTCCTCGGCCAAGTTATCTTCCAAATCAATACACTCCTGAAGGCAATCACTCAAAGTTTGTAGTCTTTTCACGTACACTAGCGTTCTCAAGGTTCCATTAGTAAGCCCATCCAAAAATAGTGAAATCATTTTCTGTTGAGTCGGTCTTTCTGTTACTGGGCATCTATCCACGTACTGGTTGAACCTTCTGGCGGCATTCTTCACCGTTTCATTAGGATTTTGTTTGAAGCTGTGAATTAGCGAAGCTGAGTTGTGTTTGATTCCCCTCTTAGTGAATTCTCCTATGAATTCTTGAAAAAATTGTTCCATGTTTCCAAACTGATTGGGATCTAAGGGTTGGAACCAGGTCAGAGCTGTTCCTATGAGGGTGAGTCCAAACGCCTCATACTGTACAAAGAAGTCGTCCACTTGTTCCGCTCTTAGGACTTGTTTGAAGTCGGCAATGTGATCATATGGTTCTCCTGATCCATCATAAGGGTTTCTTACACACTTAGCCACTTGAATAGGCCTCAGCCTTCTAACCGGTTCAGGTGGTCTGGGCATCACAGGATGAATAGGGACAGCTGGTCGTATTGGTGGCATTCCGGGCTGTCTTCCTATCGGTGGTTGTGGTCTTACTGGTGGTCTGTACTGGTTTCCTATCCCTGGTTGGGTCTGATAGTGTACTTGTACTCCTGGCGTGGCAAATTGTACATGAGCATGATTAGGTACGCTCCTATGGCTGGTCTGTCCTGATGCAGTATTTTCTGTTTCTTCTTGATTTCCAAATGGATTTTGTGAGGTTGTTGCCTGCTCTCTCTGAGGAAACACAGGTGTACCCATATATCTTAATCGAGACCTGTCTAAGATACTCACAGGCCAATACCTTCTTTGATCTTTATCTAGGTATGTGAGTCTAGTCTCATCATCCGGGTCTTTCAATTCATAGAATGTCATGGGGTTCTCTTCTCTCCCTGGGACAGGTAAATCGGTTTGCAACAGTAAGTTTGATCCGTGAATCATATAGACTTCTAACAAATAGTCGTCTTGAGGTATCAAGTCACCTCTCAAGACACGTGACACTCGGGATCTGTCTCTAGGGGTGGTCACAAACTCTTCTGGTTGTATCCTTCCTAGGTTTTCAGGGTCTGAGAGTTCCCCTCTTTCATTGATCCTTTCCGGGAATTCAGTTACAATGTAGATGTGGCCAACTTTGTCAACATATGCACCTCCTTCGTATTTAACAGCTGGTCGGGGTACAATTGTGGCATTCTGGGAAGTTACCATCCTGGCCACAGACCTATTTAAGCCATCCAGGTAGATTGGAATCTCCTGGGCATTGGTGGACACATACTGCAAGGAGGTACGGTAGTCCCCCTCCACAGTAGTCATGAAGCTTCTCGTTGGTGTGGGACCTTGCATGTCTTCCGAAGCCATAGGTAATTCCTCTTCCGAATCACTGGAAGTTTCTAAGTAAACGGAGTGATGACTAGCCTGGGCAGTACTTCCTACTGAAGATATGATACTCTTTCGACTACTTAGAACTCTTCCTGACCTCAAGTTCATTCACTCTCTGAAGCCTCTCTTTATGCTTCTTAGATTCCCTTTGGGTAGCTCTACCAATGATTCAATTTGTTTGCCAAAAGAAGGGTTTACTCTGGGCGATACCACTTCCTGACGATACTACTCTCGGCGATACTGCACTGACCGCGATACGATACCAGACGTCTAGACGATACGATACCAATCTGGTATCGCGATACTATCCCAGAAAACAAACGATACGACACCTCAACTATGCACGATACCTGAAAGGCTAGGCGATACGACACTAATGACAGTGTCGCGATACTGCCCTGATGGACAGGCGATACGATACCACAGTGGTGTCGCGATACCAGAATTTTCAAGAGACGATACGATCTCCAAAGACTGACGATACGATACCAGATATAGTGTCGCGATACTTCACTAGGAAACACCACGATATGATACTGGCAAAATCGACGATACGATACCAGAGATCACAGGCGATGCGATCTCACTGTGATGAGTGCGATCGCGATACCAATATTGGCGACACGATACCACTATGGTGTCGCGATAGCAAGATAAGCAACCGACGATACGACACTTGGGGAAGGCCCGATCGCGATACCAAAGTAGCGTCGCGATACCAATGTAGTGTCGCGATACCAAAGTATCGAGCGATACGACACCACAGCGGTGTCGCGATACCAAGTGTTAGTACCGGACGATACGATACCAGAGATCGAGTACGATCGCGATACCGACTCAGTGTCGCGATACCGAAATGGTGTCGCGATACCAAGGCAGGTATCCAACGATACGACACTTCTGGCGAGTGTCGCGATACAAGGGAATTTTGGTATCGCGATACCAAAACTCAACCGATCGCGATACTCAAGCCAAAAGGTCTCCAAACTTGAAAATTTTTGCACCCCCTTGCACCTCTCACCCTTCTCCTCACTCCTAAGCCTCTGTCTCTCACAAAATGTACAATTACTCAAAAATTTTCCCCGCCGCGATACTGCGCATTCCTTTTAATCATTTGTTTGTGCAAGTTTAGAGAGTTTTAGGTATTAAATCTTGATGGGAACTCACCTTGGGTCTATCTAGCTTGCTTCTTGAGCTCTTGCACAAGCTTTGAAGGCCTGAAGCACGCGATACTGCTCGCACGATACCGGTCGCTGTCGCAGACGATACCAGTGAGCAGTGAAGTGTCAAATGAAACAAATTTTTTTGGTTTTTATACTTTTTGGACCGAACTTGAAATTTTTGGAATTTTTTGGTGATTTTTGGGGATTTTGGCCTACTCCTACTCCTCTTCTCCTCACTTCTCCTCTCCCTCTAACCTAACCCTAACTCCTTCTTCTCTTCCCTCCTCCTAAACCTAAACCTAAAACTTATCACACACACCTCGAAGATGAGAAGTGACAAGTGCTGAAATGGTGGACTACTTGCCAATGGACAAATTTGTGTCTACAAGTACGATTCGATCACACTCGCTCTATAACGATCATGAAGGCACCTTGGTAGAGTGACTCCCCGGCAATGGCGCCAAAAACGTGTGTACCTGAGTCACGAAGACTCAAGGACTTGTACCAATGAGACTATACCTCAATTGCCATACAAGTGCATATAGTGGGATCCTTTTCACACATTTAAATGTCAATCCTAAGGAGTGACTCGCCAAGTGTATGAAGACGTGTGCACACGTGATAGAAAATGAAGTGGTTCAGCAATTCACACATGAGAAAAGACTACTACCACTCACACCTACTGAAATACTGAAAGTGTTGCCGCAAGCCTCTTTTCAGCAGTTTTGGTATTTTGAGGTTTTCTCCCAGCCCAGAACTCCGAACATAGGTAATAGGGTACTCGTTTCGAAGCTCTCGATGAGACGAATCCAACGGTGGTGGTTTCACTCAATTCTGACCACTCTGCTTCAAGTTATGGCAGAAACAGTGAATTCCGGGAGTCACAAACACCCGCGCTACAGCTTCTCTTAGCTTACGCACGCACTACAGCAGCTCAAAACAAGGGGGAAGGGGTAGACAACAGTCCTACACCTGCATTGCAAGCATAACACACACATACAAGAGCAAAATGAAGATCAAAATCAGCAAGAAAGAGGCAAACTCGAAAATTCAGAAGTGCTCCTTCTTCACAATGACAAGAAGTCCTTTACAATGAGTCACTTTTGACTTATATACTAGTGCCCTAAGTTTGGTCCTTTAACACAAGAGACCGGCACTTTATTCACTAAGAGACTAATTTCCTACTATTGTACATGGGTAAATCACTAATCTTCTGTGGGGATGCATCTAGAGGACTCCTCTAGTGCATTTACAACGGAAATTATATACAAAAGTGGTTATGATACAAAAGTTGTGTGTCCAAATCGGAAAAATTTTGGGCCCCGTCTTTTTCTCTGCTTTGTGCGCTCTTTTATCTCTGCAACACTCTCCCCCTCTTCGTCTCTGTCGTCCCTTGACAGACTTTGCTTCGCGAACGCGTCCCGTGGGTAGTGTTGCCTGATTCTTGATCTTGCATTATGTTTTAGAGGCGCTTCAGCTTTTCTCCGCACGCTCCCCTTGGTCAGTATTGTCTGCAGTTGAACAGACATGCAGATTCGATGGCCTTTTTGATTCAAGCTCTACAACTCAAGAGCCTGATGTAGTTGTCTTGCCTGTTGACTTGGGTTGCCACGCACGCCACCAGTGACTAGGAATGTGCTGTTCTTAGTCACCCTCTTAAACTTTTCAGCCTCTACCCCTTTGTAACTTTTGGTCCTCTGATTTGTCCTGGTTGTACACATCTGACCTTGTTGTATTGCTTTGAGGCTGTTTACTTCTTTTCCACCGTGCATGACCTGGATAATTTCTCTTTTTGCCTGATGCGTGCCCCTGCGGGGCTCTGTGCAGAGATGGGTAATGCGCCCCTGCGGGGCTTCCTGCAGAGATATATTCTTTTTCCTTTCTTAATGAATCGTTCTGGTCTTTGATTTTCTTCTTCTTTTCTTTTTGCTTGATTGTCCCTCTACATACCGTTTAATGTTTTCCTTGTCACAAAGATGCTCATCGAGAATAAATTATTTTTTCCTTGATTGGTTCTCATTGCGCCAACTTACATTCTTTCCTATATAGTTATCATGTCAATATGATATCCTAGTCTTGTACTCAAATCCCTTAAAGCTCTTGGAATTATGTTCTTATTTCCACCTAAGTCTGGCTACTATGGCTATATAGCCAAAAAAATTGAATTAAAAATAGGGGAATATAGTAAATTTTGGCCTTAAGTCCAACTCTTTGTATGTCCTCAATACGCTTCCAATTAGCTCGAAGCATCTTCCAACCATCATTTGTTGCTTGGATACTTTGTGATATCAGCCAAATCATGCATTGAAGGCCCTGTAGGCACATAAACTACTTCAAAAAATTTGAAAATATGATCAAAATTTACAAACCCTAATTTTTTCCAAAAAGGGGGGACTATCGCGATGGTCCATGCTAATCGGGATGGTGTGGCACAGTCATGATGTCATGGTTCAATCACGATGGTATAGGCTAACCACAATGTTCTAAAGTGGGTGGTTTCATGATGGTCTACAAGTGTCATGATGGTCCAATGGATCAGAATGGTGCGAGCATCATGATGGTCCAAAGGATCACGATGGTGTAAGCCAATTTTGATGATGTGAGCTAATTGCGATGACATGGGCCAATTGCGATAGGGTCAAGATCTTGTGATGGCATGGGCCAATCGCGATAGTGTCAAGCTATTGTGATGGTGTGGGACAATCGCGATAGTATCAAGCTATTGTGATGGTGTGGGCTAATTGCAATAGTGTCAAGTTGTCATGATGGCATGGGTCAATCGCGATAGTGTCAAGCTAGTATGATGGAATGGGCCAATCACAGTAGAGTTAGCCAATCATGAGCCAATCGAAATGGCATGAGAAATAAGGAAATTTGAAAAATCTCTTATGGTTCAGGGATGCACAAGGATGTTGTTTATGCTATCGTCGTTATGCTCTGAACAATCTTGATTTGGGACATGACGATGGAAAAATTACACAGATATCTTACCGATAGCAACAACTATGGACAATAGTAGATGAAAATCCACCAAAGTAAGCTCTCACACTCACAAATTCAATACCAATTTTCTCTCTCTCTCTCTCTGTCTCTCTCACTTTCCCATGCAAATGAGGGAAATGGGGTGAATGTGGAAAATTCAAAATTTTGCTTGATGATGGGAATGCATGGCTATGGATGGTGGATGTAGGGGAAGTGAAATGAAGTAAGAAAACACAAAAAACAACAAGGAACTACTACAAAACTTTAGCTACATACCTTCCAATGCCTATCACCTAACAATTTTATCATCACACATTCGTCCTTGAGCACGTCCCTAACAATGGCACCAAATTTGGTGCTGCTCTAGACAAGGGTGAGTATCACGTCATGGAACTCCACCTCCTTAATTGTAAATCCACCAAGATGCATGGTTGATATGAAGATTTTGAACAAGTGATGTGCAGGAAGATGAAGGTGAGAAGCATTCTATTGCACACACACACACATGCACACACACACACATAAGGAAGAGACAATAGGGGAGGCAATGGAAGTGAAAACACTTCTTCTCATTAGTCAAAATACAAATGCTCTCATAAAGAGCTCACTCCTCAACTAGCTAACCTAGAAAATGAGCTCTCTAGCTCTATTTATAGTTTCTGAGGTGAAATGACCAGTTTCACATCTAACAACTAGTCTAGTTAAAATTTATGTCCTAAGCTACATTTGGGGTATCAATGAGGTCTAAAAATATGAAAACGTGTAGGCATGTTCTATCTAAGCTCCTCAAGCTTGAGCACTCCCCATCTTGCACAAAATGGAGCATTGGATGGCAAAGGTAGTTGGTTATATATTACATTGGTTAGTGATTAGAATCATTGTTGATGTTTCAGACAAGATTTGACCACTGTAAATCAACATTGAATGGAAATTTTATTGGTGGGGCCCCCTTTGGTCTCCTTTCTCTACTTTGTACATACTCCCTCTTCTTCTACACCATGAACTATTGCCAACAAATGGTGACTGAGGAGGTGAACCAAGGAGGTTCACAATGAAAGGGTAGCCAAGCCTAGGTTTTCTATGTTGCTAGAGGCAAAGGCAAAAAAGGTGGACAAAACTTCCAAGGAAGAGGGAGGGGAGGGTCAAACTCAAACTGATGCAAACAAGAGGGCTCCAACCGAAGTTATGAATCAAGAGGAAGAGGGAGGAGTAGGGGAAGAGGAGGAAGATCACATGGAAGAGAAGAATCCAATAGAGAATGCTACAATTATGGAAAACTAGGCCATAATACAAGAGATTGTTGGTCCAAAGGAGGAGACAATCAAGGATCCAAAAGGAACCAAGGTAATTATGCCATTACTTCAAAAAATTGCAGACATCTATCTCCAACAATTGGTATAAGAGCAGGCCGTTGCTTCATCTAGGGCACTGTCAACGCTCCTCCATTTGCAGTCTCAGATTCACACGAAATTTGGTGAGCATACTCAGGGTGTTTCAGAGATCTGAGCTTGTTTCGGCCTCCGAACGCATTATCGTAGCGCTTGTGTAGGCTATTTTGTCTTTTTGTGCCAAAGGTATACACCAGTTTCTGTTCGCCAGTATAAGCGTCTCGAAGTTTGCTACAGGTCTAGCAGAATTCATTGGGGCAATTCTATTCAACTTTTTGAGATACAGTTAATTTTCTGCATCGAGGTATTTTAGTCACCGGCCATGGCTGAAAGTAGTGATGTATTTCGTATGTTGGCTCTTGAGGATAAGTTGGATGGTACCAACTACCCATTATGGGCTTATATGATGTGACATGTATTGGTTGCAAAAGGATTGTGGAAAATTATGCAGGGTGTTGAAAGACATCGTGTTGCACCTTTGACTACAGGTACTGCAAGTACAGGTGCTGGAGCTGATGAAGATGGTGTCGAAGATGATCTTCCGCAGATTCCTATTCGTGCTGCTGTTTCCGCTGCACCTACTGCAGAGCAGATTTGTTGGGATGGCAGAGATGCCCAGGCACATGCATTGATATCTTTGTCTGTCAAACGTGCCATTATTCTTCATATTTCCTCTTGCATAACAGCTAACGATGCTTGGGATACACTTACCACAAGCTAGGAATGAGGCTCGTGTTGCTTACCTCCGAAAACAGCTGGAGAGTGAGCACATGAATGAAGGTGATTCTATGGACAATTTCCTAACAAAGATCAAAGACTTGAAGGAACAGTTGATTTCTGTTGATCAGGTTATACGGGATAGCTCACTTGTGCAGACCGTTCTGAATGGTCTTCCTTATTCATATCAGAGTTTTGCTTCTACTCTTTGGTTGATGATGAAAGGCAATCCAAATGCCTTGTCATTTGAGGAGTTAGTCTGTTCTGTTGTAGGATGATCAGTCCAGGAAAAACAGGTCCATTATGCGAGTTGCAGATCAAGCTTTCCTGGCTAGTCAGAAGGGCAAAGGAAAATGGAGCTCTTCAACTAGTAAGCAGAAATCTGCTAATTCTGCATATTCGAAGAAGGAAGAGAAAGATGAGAAGAAATCAGAAAAGCAGAAATTGTTTTGTAAGTATTGTAAAGGGAATGATCATATCATAAAGAACTATCCAAAATTGGCTGCTAAAGAGGCAAAGAAGAAAGAGGCTAGAATGGTTGTTGCAGAGGCCTCTACACCAAAAACAGAGTCTGCAAGTCTTGTGCAGGAAGAAGAATGGGTGTTTACTACTGTCTGCAGTTTTGACCCATCTTCTCATGATCAATGCGTGTTTGCATTAGACTCAGATGTTTGGTACTTTGACATTGGGGCGACCAAACATATTACCTCGCAGCGTAGTTTCTTCTCTTCACTAAAGCCTACCCCTACAGGGAATACTCTTACATGTGCCAACAACTCCTCTTATCCTGTTATGGGAGTTGGTAAGATCATTTTGACGACTGTTGATGGTAGTTCTTTCACTTTTTCACATGCTTTATTTGTGCCAAGGATCAAGAAGAATCTGTTATCAATTTCTGCATTAGCCAAGATTGGCTTGGTTGTGAAATTTTTTGATGACAGATATATAGTTCATGATCTGTCAAATGGCGATGTTATTATTGCTTCTGGCATCTTATGTCATGGGCTGTATAAGCTCATAGACTATGAAAGATCTGAAAATGATTTGGCATGTGTAGTAAATGATTCTCAAGCTATGTCAGATGCAAAGCTTTGGCATGCACGCTTGGGTCATCTGAATTTTGCTAGTTTCCTACGCCTGCAGAAATCTGAAATGGTGTCGTCTTTGCCCAAACTTGAGGCACCTAGAAAACATGTTTGTGAAGGCTGTATTTTGGGCAAAATGCAGCGTTCCTCCTTTCCAAAAGATGGTTCAGTTCGGGCTACACAGAAATTGCAACTTGTACATAGTGATGTCTGTGGTCCTATGTAGACACCCTCTTTTGGAAATTACCTTTACTTCGTGACTTTCATTGATGATTTTTTGAGGCATGCATGGGTATATCCACTCAAAGTAAAGTCCGAAGTGTTCATGTGTTTTAAACAGTTTTTGGTTTTGGCTCAAAATCTATCAGCATATAAAATGGGCACCCTCCGTTCTGATCGAGGGGGGGAATATATGTCTTCTGATTTTAATGCATTTCTGGCTGAATGTGGGATAAAACACCAGTTTACAATGTCGTATACACCTCAACAAAATGGAGTTGTTGAGCGAAAGAACAGGTCACTCATGGAGATGGCGAGGTGCATGGTCAAGAGTCAGGCTTTACCACATAGTTTTTGGCTTGAGTTTGTCATGTGTGCAGCATATGTATTGAACATGTGTTCCACTAAAGCACTGCAATCTATCACTCCATATGAGGCTTCGCATGAATGCAATCCATATGTTGCTCATCTGCGTATTTTTGGTTTTTTGGCATATGCACTAGTGCCTAAACAACATCGCAGAAAATTGGATGATAAGGCAGTAAAATGTATTTTTGTTGGGTACAGTTCTAAAAGTAAAGGCTATCGTCTATATCATCCATAGACTAAATGCATTTTGGTTAGCCATGATGTTGTCTTTGTGGAAGATGCTATTCAGCCATTGCTTTCATGTACTAAGGAGACATCTGTTAGCTCCAAAGACATGTATGATACTTTGATGCCTCTTTTTACAGGTGGACAGTCTAGTGCTCGTCCTAATGAGGCAAATTCTCAGCCTTTCCAGGTTACATATGATGATGCAAATCATTCCATTTCTGATGCAGATTTACATGATGCACTTGTTGATGAGAGAGCTGATATTGAGCAGACAAAAACTATGCCAAAATGGTTGGTGCAGACTTTGCGTGACAACAAATTAGATGCACGTTTGTCATATCGTACTCGTTCAGGCTCTCATATTGCCTCCTTTGCATGAGATTGCTATGCTATGGCCTACACTTATTAGGTTTTTAGTGATAGTGGGTACATAAAGAACCTTACTCAGAATGTTTGTCCTATCATTGGAAGCTTTGACATTACCAATCTTCTCCACATTGTGCTTTGTGTCATCCCGTATGTTAGCACTCAAGCTTAGGAACAAGGTGCAAGAATGTGTCAAAGAAGTGGACACACAAGAAGAAGGAGCAAATAGGGAACTCCAAGAAGTGTATGTCAAATTTTCAGAAGAAACCTCTACAAAAAGAGTGATTTTGACCACTAAAACCATTGTAAATATCATTTCAACTTTTTGTAGCTTCATTTTGTGCAAGCCAAGGAGTCCTCGAGCTTGAGGAATATTACAAGTATTTACCTGCCAGTTTTCATAATTTTTAGACTCCATTTGATCCCTCAAATAAGCCTTGGAACCTAATTTTTAATTAGGCCGGACTCTAGGTCTGGACAGGGTCAAAATTAGTCCAAAAAATATAAAAAGAGCTAGAGAGCTCTTTTTTGAGGTTAGCTTCTTAGTATTTTGTTAGAGAGTTGGATGGGTAGAGATTGAAGCTTTTGTAAGAGAGCTCTTGTGCGATTGAAGCTTTCCATTGTTCCTCTCTTTCATCTTGCCTTGTGTGCGTGTGTGTGTGTGTGTGTGCATGCATATATGTGCTTGTCACTCACAATTACTCATGATCTTCATATCCTCCTCACGTCTCTGTGGATTGACAAGTAAAGGAGGTGGTACTCATGCTTGAGCTACACCAAATTTTGGCACCGTTGCCAGGAAGCATTGCTCAAGGACAAGTGTTGTGATGGTTAGATCATAGATTTGTGACATTGGAAGGTAAAAAATAGTCATTTTATGTTCATTTGATTCTTCTGCTCCATCTTCGTCATCACCATCTTCATCTTCATAGAAGTTTTTCATTTTTGAGTGCACTTTCACCATTTTCACATCATTTCTCATGTGTGGGAGTGCAAGAAAGAGCTAGGAAGTGCTTGGAAGTGCATGCGCTTGTGTTTTTCATGCTTTTTTGCACATTTGGGGCTCGTGCAAAAATTCAAAATTCCCACTTAAAAACTCAAAAAATCATGACTTTTTCAGAAAATTATGATTCTTTGGAAATTTGAAATTTTTTTCCCGCCTAAAATTTTTTGAGAAAATCATGATTTTTTAAAAGTGGGAAAATCGCGATTCTCTGGAATTGTAGATTTTGAGAAAATTGTGATTCTCTGAACTTGAGAAAATGAGAAAATTGCGATTCTCTGGATTTAGTGCATTTGAGAAAATTGCGATTCTCTAGACTTGATAAAATTTCATAAAATCACGATTCTCTAGCCTTAGCAAAGATTGAGAAATTCATGATTCTCTGGATTTGTGGATTTGGAGAAAGTTGCGATTCTCAAGCCTTGTTGGATTCAAGAAAATCATGATTCTGTGGACTTGGGAAAATTGAGAAATACGCACTTCTCTACATTTTGGAGTTTGAGAAAATCGCAATTCTTCGGACTTGGGAAAATTGACAAATTCGCGATTCTTTGCACTTTAGAGTTTGAGAAAATCACGATTCTCTGGATTTGTAGATTTGAAGAAAGTTGGAATTCTCTGGCCTTGTTGGATTCAAGAAATTTGCAATTCTCTGGATTTGCGGATTTGGAGAAAGTCATGATTCTCTAGACTTAGAAAATTTGAAAAAATCACGATTCTCTAGCCTTGGTAAAAGTTGAGAAATTCGTGATTCTTTGCTTGGTGATTTTGAGAAAGTTGCGATTTCCTGGACTTAGAGATTTTGAGAAAGTCGCAATTTCTTGGACTTAGAGATTTTGAGAAAATCATAATTTCCTGGACTTAAAGATTTGAGAAATTCACAATTCTCTGCTTGGTGATTTTGAGAAAGTCATGATTTCTTGGACTTAAAGATTTGAGAAATTCATGATTCTCTGCTTGGTGATTTTGAGAAAGTCATGATTCTTTGGATTGTGGATTTTGAGAGAATTGCGACTCTCTCCTTGTTGCACTTGTAAAAGAAAACATGACTTTCTAGCTGCGTGATTTGCAAAAAATCATGATTCTCTATGAGGTCTTGTTTGCCTATTTTGACCCCCAGAAGCTTGATTGAACATAACTTTCTCATACAAACTCAATTTTGAGTGATTTTGAGCTTGTTGGAAAGCTCGTTGAGAATTCTACAAAAATCTTAACTGATTTTTGTAAAAATCATATGTTGAGTTACAAATATGGTATTCTGAATTTGACCCTCAAGTGGGAGTAGGAACTAAGGGAGCTCTAGAAGTTTTTTCAGAAATACAAGGGGGAAAAGTGGGTCTTGGAGATACCTGAATACAAGTGGTCTATAAAACATATTAAGTCTAAATCTTCATCTAATTGTGGGATTTTTATAGGTGTATTAAGAGCGTTCAAAGGAGTTCAGAGTAAGACAAAGTGCAACACAAAGCAAGGATTGGGGAGCACAATTATTAGACATCAAGGCATTTTTTTCGGAGCATCAAACTTGAGGTTGGAATCATTCTTAACCCCTCAGTCAATTCTTAGCTCAGGCTAAATACGAGTAGTGATATTGATCAATTAGGGCTATGATAAGTACGAATCAAGTCGAAGAAAAACCTAATTTCTCAAGTCAAAGCATAGCTAAGATATTGTTGCGGCAAAATCTAAAGGCAAAGGACATAAGTGGATCGATCACATCTCATAGTGCGATAAACTCAAATATTCCAAATGATGATATTTTTCATCCAAGATTATATCAAAGAAATCTATAAGAGAACAAGTAATTGATTCAAAAGAATATTGCAAACCGGTTGACCCAAGGAAAATTGGGACTAATAGACAAAGCTTATGAACCTGAGGTCAGGTAGATACCTAGGCCCAGATAGAATAATCATCAGATCATCTGCAGCTAGTGTCAACCATATAGCTAGGTCGTGGGCTCAACAACTCAGTGATTATCCCTATGTGCTAAGTTTGGACACAAGTGATTCAAAAATGTCCTTTAGCATGGAAAGACCTGCAGGTAACTCAAGCACTACCTATCTACAGACACCAGAAGGTCACTATAAGACACAATTGGAGTATATTAGGACCAACTGATTAGGAGCACGCATCTATGAGGATGGTGTGAGGCGATCAGTTGTCCAACTCAAAAATATCGATCAACCCTTTGGACTTGAACACCCAGTGGCTAAATTCAAAGATGGTCCTTACATTGATAAGCAAGGAAATGTGCACGTGGTTACCTGCTTACCAGATAGGACAGATGAGTTTGGAAATATCACTCCCGAGAACAAGATACGAGACCTAGAGCAAGGAGACCTAGGACGAGAACCCAAGACTCCTCGAGGCAAATCTATCATGACTAGATTGATAACGTCATAATGGGTTCCACAAGTCAACAAAAGCACATAACTATTTTTTTAATAGAGAAACAGAGGAAGCTTTTTGGAGATACAAGCTAGATCAACTTAGCAAAATAAACGGAGTCACCATCTATGAGTTCAAAGATCCTGAGATACCAAGCCAAGTTGTCTATCTTGATAACACATCGAAGAGAATGCTCTTGGTAACAGAGCATGATAGGCATGTATACACTTGGTAGGCTGAATTGATTTTCCCTCCATCAAGATCTAATGTTTCACATGGCCTTCAAGGTGTAGGATCATCCAAGACTCATGAAACCCAAAGGGAAAGAGCTAGAGAGAGACCTGAGGTAAGTTTTGCACACACAATGGGTATAGACAGATCAGGATTTGAAAGTGAAAGACCTGAAAGAGAGAGACATAGAACACATATGCACCAAAGAGATGATCATGATCTTCCATGGCCTAGACCTCAAAAGTGCCGAAGAATCCTTATACCCTCTCAAGTGATTAAGACAATGAAAAACTACTTTGTTGGGTCAGGAGATCCTTAAGATCATGTGGCCGAGTTCAAACAAGTGCTAAGAGTTGAACAGGTTGAGGACTTGTTCGCCCAATTCGAGGCATTTGGTTTGACCCTCAAGGGCACTGCCTTAGCTTGGTTTAAGCCCTTGAACAGTTTCAATTATCAAAATATAGGTCAATTACTAGAAGCATTCATCGTGGAATTTTCCAAGAGTGGCATCAGGCATAACACATCATCCTTGATCCACACCTTCAATCAAACACACCAAGAAATAGTTCGACTAGCCGGACAAAGATTTAAACAATATATGGAGAGATGTCAGACACTTGAGTTACTTACACAAGCAAAACAAGTTCCCCTATTTTTAGATGGGACTTCTAAGCAGGAAACTTAGGTCATTTGTATATCCCAAGGAGCCAATCACACTAGATCAATGCATGAGAATGTGTATTGACCACATGGCCAATGTATGCCCATTACAAAACCAAAACATGAGAGAAATGAATGCTCCATATTGCACTATTGAGAGGAAATACACGAACCGCATGGCTCAAGATTGTCCCTACAATAGGCAAGCTATTAAACAAAGGTATCAGCAACCTTATCAATAGGGTAGGTATCAAAACCAATACCAACAGCCATATTATAGGCCACAACAACAATATCAACCTCAATACCAACAGCAATCTCACACACCATATAGGCCACAACCGATCCTAGGAAACCAACTACCAGCTCCTACCAATGTGATTCTAGTTAAGTATGCAATGGCAGAGGAGAACCCTTATAGAGCATTGGTGCCAATGACCCTTTGGTCTTAGAAAATGACCATCATGCTTAGAGTTCTGACTACTCCTATGAAGATAGACCACAAGCTTATTACACAGAGTCACATGAGCATAGTGAGACTTATCCATATCAATACGAGGCACCACCTATGGAACCAAATTCTGAGCCAAAATACTCCAACGTCATGAACATGAATCCTAGCCCCAAGACCCAAACGAGACAAGTAAGACCACAAGCCCTTAGAGGACCATGTTTTAGATGTTAGGGTCACCATTTCATTCATGATTGTCCCTACTCACCAGCTCCAAGACAAGGACATACCATGACAATACAATGCTTTTGTCCTGAGTGGGGCAAAGAACATCTTCCGAGAGATTGTCCAAGGAACCCCTCTAGTGTGCCCAAGGTTACACCAATTAACACTGTAGGCTTAGTCATGGATTCAAGTTCAAGTAGTGTTAACATGGCTCCTATACAGGTAGTCACTAGGGCACAAGCTTTACAACAAGTGAAACCAGTTGAATAATCAGAGTCAAGTGAATCAGGAGAGCCTAGTAAGAGGAAAACAAGAACATGGAAGGATACCAGAGAGAAGGCCAATTGTAAGTGGGCTAGAAAGTTATCCGAACTAGAGAACGCATAAAAAATGCAAAAACAAAAATTGCAGACATTGCATCTCAAAACCCCTTGCATGTCGAAACTCCATCCACTCCACTTCATCCCACCACACCACTCATTGTAAATAGACAACAACCATGGTCTTTTCTCGCGTATCCAACTCCAAAAGGCTTGGATATGATGTTCAGGGCCTACCAGGCTAGACCTCAAGAAGGGCCAACAACTGCAAACCTAGACAAGAGTTACCTTAGAGCAGATTTAGAGATTGAACAGACAAAAATGTGCATGAAAATGGTAGAACTAGCTCAGGCTATGCTCCAGACCAACCAATTATTCAATCAGACAAATTTTGTTAAATCGGGTTTGCATTTCCACGGCTTACTAGAAAGATTAGAGTAGTTGGTAAACAAGCCATAGGTTTCTTTACCAGCACAGGCTCAACTTGAAAGAGAAAACTCACCGCCAATGGAAGGTTATGTTCTTGATTCCATGGATGATGGAACACCTCTTTCAATTCAGTTGTACTCTCAAGAGTTCTTGCGGGAAATACAAGAAGAGATATGCACCAAGGAGAAGGGTAATCCCCCTCCTATTCTTGAAATTGATGATCTTCATGATCAATTTCCCCAAGACATTCCATCTATTTATGGAGACCAAGTAGAGCAACAAGAAGAGGAAAGATTATATTTTGAATCTAATTCTTTACAAGAGCTGCCACAATTCATAGGCCCATGGGAATCTGAATCTCTTCATATCAGAGCTCCCTCAATACTAGTAAGAAATGAAGACTCAGTGTTTCCAAGGAACACTGAAGTCATGAAGACACTAAGGTTCAATGTCATCTCACCTTGGAAAAGTTGTCCAAAGTAAAACCTAAGCTATGGAAACATGTGGCAAATCAAGTCCCAGAACTTCGTTCCAATGTGTCAAAAGCAGGCTCTAAGCAGAAAGTTCCAAAGATACCTCCAAACAAAATAGGAGACATGATTGAAGGTGAAGAAGGTAATACCTATCTTCCAATCACCTACCAAGGTTACACAACCAAAGCTATCTTAGATTCAGCTGGTGGTGTTGCAATTGCGACCACCTCTTTGTGGAAGCAATGGGGCAAACCTGCATTAAGACCAACTAGAATGAAGCTTCAAATGGCTGATAGCCATATTGAAAGACCTCTAGGATTGCTAGAAGGGATAACTATAACCACTTGTGGGGTAGAGTTTGAACACACCTTTGCTATATGTGACTTTGGCAAAAATAATGTCTATGAGATGATTCTAGGAAGACCCTTCCTATGACATTTGTAGATAGTACAAGATTGGGGAACAAACTCCTTGTACGTGTAGCACTTAGGGGTCACTACCAAGGTAAATTTGAAGGATTATACCTTTAGAGATGTACCACCCCTACAATGGAATCCTATCCACAAGGCACAAGAGGATTCAATCTCTGCGCATTCTAAAGGTTCTTTTGATCCATCATGGATGCATTAAGATACTCACTTGTGGATGTGCAAGGTTGTAGAGGAAGAGGAAAGACGCCTAAAAGTGAGAGAAGAAGAAACTCCTCAAGGAACTAGAACGGTTATAGACCCAGCCTACACACCGATGATCTTTCCAAATGAGGAATTTGAGCCTCATTGTTGGGCATAAATCTTAGCCACCATGGACATTGTTATCAATGAAGAACAGTGGACACCTCATTGTGATGAGGAGGGTTATGATATCTCTTTGTTCATGTGTGAGCCCTTGCTCTTGCTAGAA
Organism: Ceratopteris richardii; assembly: GCA_020310875.1. Classification (NCBI taxonomy): domain Eukaryota; kingdom Viridiplantae; phylum Streptophyta; class Polypodiopsida; order Polypodiales; family Pteridaceae; genus Ceratopteris; species Ceratopteris richardii. The sequence goes on from CM035439.1 coordinate 12,008,676, forward strand.
GAATGTGACTCTAATGAGGTTATAGAAGAAGAGGATGATGGTGATCTAGATTCCATTGTGATGGATAGTTGCTTTGACTCAGAGGAGCACTATCTCAAAAATGTAGGAGTATATGCCCAAAAAGAAGAAGAACCTCTCACAAGCATTAAAACTATAAATTCAAGGGAGGAAAGTGAGGATGGCTAAATAAGAAAGAAAAGAGTAGTGAAACAAGAAGAGGAGGAATCATTGTTCGAGGTACTAGAAAATTTCAAGAAATATGAAGTCGAAGAACAAAAAATTTAGGTACGAATGCCTAAGCAAGAGGCCATCACAGGAGAAGCATATGATAATAAAGAAAAGACCAAAAAAATTTAGTAACCATTGAAGAGAACGAAGAGCGATGTATGTACATAGGAGAAGACCTAAGTGCAAAAGAAAAAGTAGAGCTTATAGCTTTATTAAGGGAATATAAGGATGTGTTTGCATGGACCTATAGAGACCTGAAGGGAGTAGATCTAGAAATATGCTCTCATACAATCCCCATGACCGTTGACACCAAGCCCACCAAATAGAAACCCTACACATATAATGACACTTACGCAACCAAAATAAAAGAAGACATTGATAGACTGATTGAAGCTAGATTTATCTATGAGATTTAGCATATTGAATGGGTGTCCCCCATTGTAGTGGTTCCCAAGAAGAACGAAAAGTTGCGAGTGTGCATTAACCTTAAAAAAGTTAATGCCGTTACGATTAGAGATAGTTATCTGCTTCCAATCACTGAACATTTATTGGAGCGTGGCAGGAAAGGAAGTTTATAGCTTCTTAGATGGATTTTCAGGTTACAACCAAGTAGCCGTTGCCCCAGAAGATCAACATAAGACTGTTTTTGCCACCGAGTGGGGAATCTTTGCATTTCTTGTGATGCCATTTGGACTCACCAATGCACTTGCAACATTCCAAAGGCTCATGTGTCATGTGTTCAAAGAGTTATTGCGAAAGTGCTTAGAAGTATATGTGGATGATTTATGTGCTCATTCCCAAGAAAGAGGACATCACATCCTAGAGCTTAGACAAATCTTCAACATCGAGTCTGCCTGAACCCAGAAAAGTGTGTGTTCATGGTACAAGAAGGTAAGATCTTAGGTCATATTGTTTCTAAGAATGCAATATCAACACATGAGGACAAAGTCAAAGCCATAGCAGAGTTGCCAAGGCCAAGGAATGTTAAAGAGGTACAAGCCTTTATGGGCCATTGTGGATATTACCGCAAGTTTATTCACATATATGCAATCATAGCTAAACCTCTTTATGCCTTGTTGACAAATTTTGAGTGGAATGATGAATGCGAAAATTCTTTCAATGAACTGAAGAGACGTTTTTGCACAGCACCATACTGACCACTCATGATTGGAATAAACCATTTCATGTCCATGTGGATGCATCCAATCATGCAATAGGATGTGTGCTAACACAACCCACAGGTGAAGGAAAACTAGATTTGCCTATAGCATATGCTAGCAGATAGTTGAACGCAGCGGAACAAAACTATACAACAACTGAAAGAGAAGGATAAGGCATTGCATATGCCATAAAGAAGTTTAGGCACTATCTATTTTGGCCAATAAGTTCAAGTTTTTCAATGATCACCAAGCCTTACTATATTTGGTCAATAAACCTTGCAATACAGGATGGTTAGTAAGATGGTTCCTCTTACTAATGGAATATGAATTCGAGGTTGTTGTTTGGAAAGGTAGAACCCACCTCAAGGTAGATCATCTTTCTCACATCACTTCAGGAGAGCCACCGCAAGGAGTGTCTGATGAGCTACATGATGCTTATCTATTCAATTTAGAAGTTGTTCCTAAATGGGCAAATAAGTTGACACATGTCCTAACCTTTGGACCCGCAAATACGAATGTGAAAATGAACAAAGAGGAAATTATAAGATCACAAAAATATCAAATATTGGCAGGAAATATGTATAAACAAGATACAGAGGGTGTACTATGTCGAGGACAATGAACATAGTAGTTGGTTTCAACAAGCCCATGAAGGATTGCTAGGAAATCACTATTCTAAACAACAAACATTGCAAAATCTAAAATGTTTAGGAGTGTATTGGCCTAGTAAGGATAAAGAAATACATGAGTGGATTAAGAATTGTTCAGTGTTCCAAGAAAAACCCTTAGTGGAGCATGCCACCCTTTATCATGTGTCATTAATTCCAGAATGGAGTGCTCCATTGGTAGAATTTATGAGATCGGGAACACAACCCAAGGAGGCTAGTCTAGCAAGAAAACAAAGCATGGAGGAAGAGGCTCAGGACTATGCCTTAGTTGGAGACAACCTATACGAAGAGGGAAAGATGGTTACCTAAGATTGTGCATTCATAAACCAGACTATTTGAAAGTCTTAGAAACTGCACATAGTGGCGTTGTAGGTGGACACTTTGGTCCCGATCGAGTAATTAAAACCATCCTATTCTTTGGACTTTGGTGGCCCACTCTTCATATGGATGCAAATACCTATGTGTGTACCTAAGCACCAACTTAGGGACTTGTGGAGAAAGAGACTATACCTCGATCCCCCTCAAGTGCATATAGTGGGGATTCATGCTTTATTTATCAATTTGAGGAGTATCAAAACCTAGCCGAGTGTATGAAGACATGCATTCAAATGATGATCAATGCAAATGAGCTTCGCAAAGAGTGTAAATAAGTTTAAGTCTATTCCAAACAAGGTTCAGGTCACAATACTTGGAGCAGCAGCCAACAGTAAATTGAGTTTTTCTCTCAGCTGCAAACTCCGAAAATAGCAAATAGCAAGTTCATTTAGAAGCTCTCGAGAAGACGCATCCAATGGTGGTCTTTTCACTCAATTCTGACACTTCTACTTCAAGTTATGAGCAAAATACTGAGTCATGGGAATGACCTTCCTACACTTCAGCACTTCCTACACTTCACACATACCATAACAAAAGCAAACAAGCACTTTCATGGATAGACAACACTTCCAAACACTCTTTTCAAGCATCACACATGCACACAATCTCACAAAGAAGATGATACAAAGAGGAGAAGACACAAATTCGAAATTTTTTCTCACAATGGCAAAAAGTCTTTACAAAGAGTCACAAATTGACTTATATACATTTGCTCTAAAAATGGTCTTTTCACACAAGAGACCAGCACTTTATTCACTAAAAGGTTAATTTCCTACTAATTTACATGGGTAAGCCACTAATTTCCATGGGTATGCATCTAGAGGACTCCTCGAGTGCATTTACACTGGAAAATATGTTACAACAAGGTTATGATACAAAAATAAAGTGTCCAAATCGGAAAAATTTTGGGGCCCATCTTTTTCTCTACCTTTTTGCTCTTCTTAGCTCTACAACACTCTCCCCCTCTTTGTCTTTGTCGTCCCCTGATAGGCTTTGCTTCTTGTTTATAGCTTGTCGAAGATTTCTGCATGCACACACCTAGTGGTCGAAGAAGCAACAAGGACTGTCAGACAATTGGTTATCTTATCTGAGGTATGTCCTTTGCTTCTGTTTGCCCCTTGTTATTCCGTACATCACAAATCTAGGTTGTTGTATTCAGTCGGGCTGCCACACATGCCATCAGTGGCTAAGAATGTGGTATTCTTAGTCACCCTCTTCAACTTTTCAGCCTCTACCTCTTTCTAACTTTTGATCTTCTGATTTGTCTTTGTCTTCACACGTCTGACCCTGTTGTATTGCTTTGAGCCTGTTTACTTTGTTTCCACTGCACGCTATCAACAGGAGGATTATTACTTGCCAAGTATTGTCTTGCACTTCTTCATGGATACTTCCTAGCCCTGGTCCGTCCTTCCCTCCTATGTGCTTTTCCTTGATGTGTGCCCCTGCGGGGCTCTATGCAGAGATGGGTGTTGCGTGCTCCTGCGGGGCTTCTTGCAGAGATATGTCTTCAGATGTAATCTTTTCAGTGAAGCTTCTTTCTTGGTCTTCTTCTTTTCTTCTTTTTGTTGGACTCTCCCTCAACACTGCCCCCCTCCTGAACTCTGTCGTCCCCGATAGGCTTTGGAAGTCGGCAGGAGTATGTTCTATAAACTTTTTGCTCTGTCTCATTAAGCAGATTAGCTTCACGTATCATGATTTGCTTCCATTGTTCTGCTTTCACACCGTCATGTGGTGGCTGTCTGTGATCAGCGAAGAAGCTTAATACATATGCCACTAATCTGGCATTCAAGTTGGACGACATCTTTAAGAAAATTTCTGAATCAATTTCAAAAAACCTTGTGAAAAAGGCCTCCTCGAAGATTTTCATATATGTACTCGGTAAAAACATAAGCCTAGAATAATATGCCATTTTTGTGGGTCGGCTGGGCATAACAGACACATCAAAAATGAGGATATATGTGCCTTGATTAATACCAATGAAATTTAAAAATGTATAAGCCGCGTGCTTGAACACCTTCAACACTGTAAGTATCATGCTGATGATTTTATTCATCATCTTGATAGTTAATTCAGGGGCTGTTGCATAACAATGTAGCCAAAACTCAATGGTTTTTACCATGTAATCCTCCATCGATAGATAATTATGAGGTGGACTTGGAAGTAGTGGATAATTCAGCCACTGTTTATTGAACGCACCACTCTTTTGCATGTCCAAAAATTCTATTGCTTCTCTACGGCGTGGTGTTCGGAAAAATGAAGGATTTACCTGTAATAAATACGGTGTTGCTTGCCAGTGCACCCGCAAAGTAGGTTTTCTCCAAAAATTTTCTTCTCCATACAGGTTGTGCAGCTTCAAATTCCTCTTGAGTGTAATTGAATGTGTTATCTTTGAAGTACAGCTGCTCATTTGGATCCTTCTGTGTGATCTTCTTTATGTATTGCCTTGTTTTCTCTTTCAATAGTCCATAAGGAATGTTGAAAGGCTTCATGATCGCATCCAGATCTTTCCCTTTTATTTTGGCCTCTTTCATAACTTTGACCACTTCATTTTCAAAATTTTATGTCAATCAGGACACCAATAGTGCCCGTTCCTTCTGACCTATTTCTACAGTATATGGCATGGGATGATCATCACATGGTTCTGCCATCTACTCTTTTATTGGAGAAATATAGATCGGGGGAGATAGAGGACGTACCTCCACCTCGTCAGTAGGATTCTTTGGTCGTGGTTTTACTGAGGAGCATGAGAGCATCCACTCTCAAGAGAGATTAGACTTTGAGTCTAATTCTCTACAAGAATTAGAGAGAGCATGAGAGCATCCACTCTCAAGAGAGATTAGACTTTGAGTCTAATTCTCTACAAGAATTACCACATTTTACAGGCCCATGGGAAACCAAGTCTACTTGTCTGAGAGCGCCCACAGTCATGATAAGAAATGAAGATTCTATCATACCTAGAAATACAGAGGTAGTAAAGAACACTAAAGTGCAGTGCAATCTCACTTTAGAAGAGCTACTCAAAGTTAAGCCAGAAGTGTGGAAACATGTAGCCAAACAAGTGCCAGACATAGCAAAATCGCGCTCCCAAATAGGATCTCATAGAACAGTGCCGGAAATACCATTGGATAAGATAGGAGACATGAGTAAAGGAGAAGAAGGAAATACCTATCTCCCAGTTACTCATCAGGGTTACACAACCAAGGCGATTTTGGACTCAGGTGCAGGAGTTGCAATTGCTACAACTTCCCTATGGAAGCGATGGGGCAAGCCGGCACTCCGACCAACGAGAATGAAATTGCAGATGGCTGATGGTCATATTGAAAGGCCCTTAGGATTGCTAGAAGGAATAACTCTCACTACATGTGGGGTTGAGTTTGAACATACTTTTGCTATATGCGACTTTAGCAAAAACCAAGCCTACGAGATGATTTTGGGAAGGCCATTTATGCGGCAATTGCAAGTAGTCCAGGATTGGGGAACCAATTCCTTGTATTTGCAACATCTAGGTGTTACAACCAAAGTCAATCTTAAGGATTACTCTCATAGAGACGTACCGCCTATTCAATGGAATCCCATCCATAGAGCCAAGGATGAGACTGAGTCTGTGCATTCCATAGAATCCGGATCCTCGTGGATGCATGAAGACACCCACTTATGGATGTGTAAGATAGCAGTAGAACAAGAGAAGAGAGAGAAAGCCAGAGAGGTAGGTGCAAAAGAAAACCATAGATCAATTCAAGACCCAGCCTATGCACCTGTAGTCTTTCCTGATGAGGAATTTGAACCCCATGGCTGGGCAGAAATCCTAGCAACAATGGATGTAGCCATCAATGAAGAGCAGTGGACACCTCATTGTGATGAGGATGGCTATGACATTTTAGTCTTTTCAATAGAGCCGATCATGGGAGATGCAGTTTTAGAAGAATGCGAAGCTAGCCTTGATGCATTGGAGGATGCGAGTGACTCCGATCTAGAGTCAATCAGCATGGACCCACCTTTTGCATCAGATGAAGAATACTTCTATGAAGTAGAATTTCAACCCCAGAGGCACGGAGAGCTTACAAATGAGGTGAGGTTAGCCACACAAGTAGCTACTAAGGGCGGAGGAAAGAAAAGAAAGAAGAAGGAAGTCACTCTGGAGGCAGAAGAATCCTTGTTTGAGGTCCCTGAAAACTTTAAAAAATATGAGATAGATGACATGAGAGTCATGATCAGAATGCCTAAACGAGAGGCACAATCAGGAGAGGCCTATGATAACAAAGAAACCACAAAGAAAATTGTGGTAGCCATGGAAGAAGGAGAAGAGAGATGCACGTACATAGGCCATGACCTGACAGAAGAGGAAGAACAAGAGCTAATAGCCTTGCTAAGAGAATACAGAGATGTATTCGCTTGGAGTTACAAGGATTTGAAGGGGGTTGATCCAGACATATGCTCACACACTATCCCCATGACCTCAGATGCCAAACCCTCTAAGCAAAAGCCATATACATATAATGATAATTATGCTACCAAGATCAAAGAGGAGATAGATCGACTAGTTGAAGCTGGATTTATCTATGAAATTGAGCACACTGAGTGGGTATCCCCCATTGTAGTGGTGCCCAAGAAAAACGGAAAGCTGTGTGTGTGCATTAACTTGAAGAAGGTTAATGCAGCCATAATTCGAGATAACTATCCGCTTCCTATCACAGAGCATCTCTTAGAAAGAGTAGCAGGCAAAGAAGTGTACAGCTTCCTCGATGGATTTTCGGGCTACAATCAAGTAGCCATAGCTCTAGAAGATCGGCATAAGACGGCATTTGCCACTGAATGGGGCATTTTTGCGTTTAAAGAGTTCCTGAGGAAGAACTTAGAAGTCTATGTTGATGATCTTTGTGCTCATTCCAACATTAGGCAAACCCATATTCCCGAACTCAGACAAATCTTTGACAAATGTAGAGAATATCAAGTCTGCCTGAACCTAGAAAAGTGCGTCTTTATGGTCAGGCAAGGCAAGATTCTAGGACACATAGTGTCAAAGAATGGCATATCCACTGATGAAGAGAAAGTGAGAGCCATAGCAGAGCTACCTAGGCCAAGGAATGTCAAGGAAGTACAAGCTTTCATGGGGCATTGTGGTTACTACTGCCAGTTCATTCACATGTATGTTGTCATTGCAAAGCCCATGTACGGACTTCTGACTAACTTTGAGTGGACTGATGAATGTGAGAATTCCTTCCAGGAGCTTAAACGAAGATTATGTTCAGCACCAATCTTGACCACACCAGATTGGAACAAGCCATTCCATGTTCATGTGGATGCATCTAATTACGCTATTGGATGTGTACTCGCACAACCTACTGGTGAAGGTAATATGGATCTCCCAATTGCCTATGCCAGTAGACAATTGAATGTAGCTGAACGAAATTACACCACTACTGAGAGAGAAGGCTTAGGCATGGTATATGCAGTTAAGAAATTTAGACACTATTTGCTTGCAAACAAGTTTAAATTTTTTACTGACCACCAAGCATTGTTATATCTCGTGAACAAGCCATGCAATACAGGAAGATTAGTAAGATGGTTTCTCTTGCTAATGGAATATGAATTCGAGGTTGTAGTAAGGAAAGGGAAGACTCACTTGAGAGCGGATCATCTCTCTAGGCTCACATCTGGAGAAGCCCCACAAGGAGTGTCAGATGACCTTCCTGATGCTTACTTGTTTAATTTGGAAGTTGTACCGCAGTGGGCTAAGCCATTGGTACCAGTATTGACATACGGGCCTAACCACCCAGTAATAAACACGCAGGATAGAGAGGTAGTAAAAGCCCAAAAGTATCACATCATGGCAGGAAGTATGTACAAGCACACGGATCAAGGGATCTTGGCTTGTTGTGTGGAAGAGGACGAGCACGCGAAGTGGTTGCAATTAGCACATGTAGGTGCATTAGAGCAACACTACTCAAAACAACGAACCCTGCAAACATTGAGGAGACTTGGAGTGTACTGGCCAACTATGGAAGCAGAAGTCCATAGAATGTGCAAGGAATGCCCAATTTGTCGCACTAAGCCACCAGTGGAACATGCCACCCTTTATCGCGTGTCTCTAGTGCCAGATTGGAGTGAGCCACTAGTGGCGTTTCTGAGGACGAAAACATTCCCTCAAGATATGACCCTGACGAGACAAAGAAGTCTAGAACAAGAGGCCCTAGATTACTCACTCATTGGTGATAATCTATACAAGCGCGGAAAAGATGGTTACCTGAGACTATGTGTTCATGAGAATGAATATCTAAAGATCTTGGAAACTACTCACCAGGGTGTAGCAGGAGGACACTTTGGTCCAGATAGGGTGATCAAAGCAATCCTATTTGCAGGATTTTGGTGGCCCACCCTTCACATGGACGCACATACCTATGTGAAGAGGTGTGAGATTTGTCAGCGAACCCAGTATCCTATACGCAAAGATGAGATGCCACTGAAGCCCATGATGGGCGGACGTGCATTCTCCCAGTTAAGGGTTCCCATGCTGAGTATATCATCGTTGCCACGGACTATCTAACCAAGTGGGTAGAGGTAAAAGCCACAACGAAGAACGATGCTCAGACAACTGCTAAATTCTTGTTTGAGAATGTATTCACAAGATACGGGCTACCTATAGAGTTAGTTAGTGATAGAGGAACTCACTTCTTGAATGAAGTTATTGAAAATCTGCTCCAAGAATTCTTGGTAGTGCATAAGAAGTTTGCCCCCTATCACCCTCAAGCCAATGGGCAAGCCGAAAGCACCAATAAGATCCTATGCAATGTATTGACAAAATTAGTGAACAATAAACGCTCTGATTGGGACAAACAACTACACCATGCTGTTTGGGCATACCGAGTCGCCTACAAAACGGTACTCCAAGCCACCCCCTTTCAGATGGTATTTGGCCAAAACGCCGTGCTACCTTTGGACTTCTTAATACCTACATTGAAAGTAGCACAAGAGCACGAATGGACGGGTCATGAACTCTCCTCTAGACTTTTTGACCTTGAACGATTAGGAGAAACAAGACTGAGAGCAGCTGCAGGGATATATGCAGCTAAGAAGAGACAGAAGGCATACTTTGATGCCCATGTGAAGGATAAGGGCTTGAAAGCAAGAGATCTAGTTTTAGTCTACACATTGAAACAACACGCAAGGAAGCTAGAAAAGAGAGGCTACGGACCTATGATCATCAATAGGATCTCCACGAGTGGATCAGTACAACTAGCCACTTTAGAGGGTGATGTTCTCCCAAACTATATTAGCGGATGCAGAGTCAAGTTGTATCAGGAACCCCTCACGGAGGAAATGCTAAGTCGACTCAATACTGCTAAGCAACGTAAAGAGGAGGGAAAACGAATTCGAGAAGAAGCACAGGCAGAGGCCTTAGAGCGCATCAGACGAATGAAGTTGAGGAGACAAGGGAGGGATCAGCCTATGATTGACACTCAAGAGTCTCCAGGCTATCACATGGCCATGTGTGAGGCTTCAGGTGAACGTACCCATAAGATAGTGGATCGACGACCTTTTGTGACCCTAGAAATAGGCCAAAGAGACAGCACAACAAGCGTGAGAGCTTTAATTGATTCAGGAGCGGCCACAAGTGCAGTTCGGCTTTCTTATTGCCAACAGCTGCAATTGGAGGTAAAACCCCTAGAAGCATATCTGATAGGATTAGGAGGTGTTGAAACCCCTTGCATGGGAGAGGTGGATCTTCCCCTCTACATACAAGAGGTCCGCATGCCAGCAAAAGTGCTAGTGTGTGAAGACGAGGATCTGACCGAACCTCTGGTCCTGGGCCAAGACTGGATCTACGATCACGCAGTCAACCTCAACCTAAGAAGTGGACTTCTTCAGACCTGGGTAGGCCAAAGCCGTCTCACGATTGAATTAGAAAATCAAGCACTCAAACCAATAGAACAGGCACCAACTCCTGGTCCCTCCAGGAATCCACATGAAGATAACAATGTTGTTCTTGTCCAAACTTCTATGGTGCAGAGGATTGTCACTCTTACTGAAGGTATAGGAGCCAATAAGGAGTTCCCAACTGATCCAAAGAAGATTCTAAACGGGCAGACCGAACATCACTCGACACGAAGGAGGCCGCTGATCAAGAGGCAGGAGCGCCAACCCGTGCAACACGGAGCACCTCGTGGCGCGAAGCAGATCTGGATACGCAAGGATGGAAAACCCACAACTCTAATAGCAGACTCTCGAGGAGACAACAAACAAGCCACACCATCACGGACACAAGTGAAGGAGTACCCTAGGAAACCTCCTAGGCACACCACATCTATTTGGGTTCCTAAGCGGTCAAGGAACGCTAGCCCCAATGCTAGACACATATGGGTGCCCAAGGCCTGTTTACGAGCCCAAATAGCTCCAACTCTAGTTACTGGCATAATTCAACACTCTCAAGTCCTCTCGACTAACAACGCAGGAACTCTACCTAAATACCACTCTGACCCACACTCAGTCACATCGAGGAATGTCTGGAAATGGGTACCCAAAAGGTCCCAAATACATCACACTCTCATCCAGAAATCTTCACCTGTCTTTAGTTCTAAGAGCTACGAATCCTCTATCAAAGTTTGGAGAATTAAACTGTGTATCAAACCCCCAGACCCAATTTTTATAAATCCATCCTCTCTGACATAGGTGCATTCTGAGTCCATTGCATAACCAAAGTAGGCATCTAGGATGATACTGACCTCTAATCACCACTCACATCTATCACAAGCACTTCACCTCTGACCACTAACCTTCGGGATTGTCATGTTAGTATTTTGAAGGGAACACCATTACATATTGTTTCCTATGCAACACTAATGTGCCTTTCTTCTTCTAGCAGATAAGCACCCGATTCCCATGGCAGCAGCAGCAGCACAAGCTCTCAGGCAGGCTCTAGTGCTCAAATCAATTGGGATGCCATGCCGGTGGAGGCCCCACCAACAGCTCGGCCTGAAGAGTTCGTGAACGTGCGGAGAATTCCTATTCTAGATCCACCAAATGGCCTAACCGAAAGAGTAAAAGGGCACTCTCATTGGTTCAATGAGATGCCAGGAAACTTGGGAGACGCAGATCATATATGGGAGTCCAAGATGGAGTGTGGAGGAGTGTGGTGGACCTTCCAGTTCTTTTCAAGAGAATTCGAAACCTTACAGAATGCAGCTCCACTTCAAGATATCTGGCAAAAAGCAGGATTAAAAACTTATTTTAGTGCAGCTCTGCCTAAACCCGATTTCCTCAGGTGCTACTACCTAATTGCCACACTGAAGCCGACAGGTGATAAAGATCATTCAGGCACATTCTGGGTGCCCTCCTTATCAAACCGGGAAGAAATGAGGAAGTTTGAATTGAATATTACCTTAACTAGGGAAGCCCTTCAAATGTATGGCACTCACGTACCGTCGGATCGCGATCCCTTGATACCAGACTCGATGAAGAGCAACAGAATCAAAAAGCTAAAGGAAATGTGTGCCCTCACCCCTAACATCGCCATACCTCTGCGAATGTGCCTACAACACTTCGCATTTCCAGCTCAAGACCGCTTCACCCAACCACACAAGAAAATATGGTATGGGTTATATCTAGCAGAAACTGGAAGCTGGCCCATTAAGATGCCTGTATGGATCTTGGACCAAGTGTATGAAGCAGGCAAGCGGGGTGTGAGGAAGCCTACTCTACACGGCTGTTGTGCGCTTACAAGGATTATCTATCGATGTCTTGCATATGACGTGCCGGTTGCCAGAGCCCTAAAATATTCACAGCTGGAGTTTTTCAAAGGACGGAAGTCAGGGAGCCAGCCTGCGAAACGAATGCGTGGATCACTCTCCCAGGTAATGATCCCTCACGAGGCCACGACCGAAGCTTCCCCCAGAGAAGAAGCCCAAGTCGCACCTTTCACGATCCATCTTCAAGGAGTTCAAGCAGGGGACGTGGTACAGCCCACCCCATCCGCCCCTCCACTACCTACTGAGGCCGAGTTTGCATCTATGGCGGCTTTAACTGAGGATCCCAATTTTGATTTTGAAAGATTCCTGCAGATGGCCCACTTATCTGATAGTGAAGATTTTCCTGACAATGCCGATCCGGGATCATCATTCCAAGGAGAACATCCACAGGGCGAGACAAGCAGGGTACATTTGGGAGAAGAGGCACCACATACTCATGGTCCTAGCACACAAAATTAGGAAGAAGAACGGGGGAATGAACCAGAGGAGAGTGAAGAGGAGGCCCCTGCTTACACAGCACAACTCAAGCGGCTATACAAGACAATAAAGCAGGTACAGAGAAGACATAAGATGACAGAAGAGGCGAACAGAGCCCTAGTGAACCAAATGCTGCAGGCCGAGAATGTAGACCCACATTTTGTTGAATCATTGAATCTGTTGGCGGACACATGTGGGATCGGGGAAGCAATGAGGACAATGGTCTATCGGGAGAACCCTACCTATGATCAACGAAGGATTGATACACGACCCCGGCGAGGAAAAATGATTCAAATGGAAGTCTCTACTGCCTTGCCTACCACAATTTCAGAGGATGTTCACATGACTAGCCCAAGTCCCACTGATGAACAAGATGTAAATACACAGGTACCATCTCCACCGTCACCTTCCATTCAACCCTCAGCACCCTTCTCCACTAGTCTTTCTGAACAACCGATATCCACCCATCATGCAACCATTGTACACACCTCTATTTTTACATCCTTCCCTTTACCCACATCCATCACTTCCACCCAAATTTTTGAACCTCACACTGGTCATCCTGCCACTGATCAAACCATAATAGGTCACCCTTCCTATCTCCCCGCCCTTGGACAACCACTTGCCACTAGCCAGACCTTATCCCATCCTTTTCCATTCACCCACACCCAAACCCTATCCACCACTTCCCTAGTAACTGCCTCATACTCAACCCAAGTCACACAACCGTCATTCTGGACAAACCTTGTAAATATACTCCAACAGGTCGAGAACTATAATAAAAAGTCCCTTTCCCAACCCCACTTCCCCACATTCACTGCCACCACTAACACACCACCTACCGTTCCCGTATTCACAATTCACACTCCACACACTCTCACATCCGATCCCATGGATATTTCACCATCCACAGAAGCACCCACCACCACGTCTGTTCCACCATCAGCACATCTCACTTCACTCATAGGCACATCATCCACTTTTCCCTTTCCCACCTCCCGACCCTTTGCATGTTCCACCTCTACCCATGCATCCACATCATTTAGTAATGCACTAGACACCATGGTTGAAGCGGCCACTCAGCTTAAGCAAGAGTATAAGCTATTAGAAGAAAATAACACAGAGCTGTGCAATCTCTCGGCTCAACTCCAAGCACGAGTCGATGCCTTGGAACTAGGTAATACAGCACTACAACACCAGGTGACTGCCCTCCAACACTCGAAGATAGAACTCGAAGCTAAGTATGCAGAGACAGGCAAAGCTATGGAGGAACAACTCAGAGAACAAATGGGCCGCAATGCGAGACTTCAATGCAACATGGCCCTACTACGTCGCCATCTAGCAGCGGCTCAAGAAGAGAACCGAAGGCTACAACAACAAAACCAGGAGAACCTAGAAGCGGCCATGGAAAACACCCCGGGAGCACCTATAGACCCTGCAAAATTCCAGGCTGTCCCCTCAGAGCATATTCAACAGGTTTTAGAAGGTTATGTGACCCTCTTGGAAGCCCATGATCAGTTGGCAGACCAGATAAAGGAACTACAAGGATCCAAAGTACCGACAACACACCCACCCACACCTAAAGAGACGGTCGATGCCGCTACTTCGCCAGAACCTGAACCTTCAACCAACAGTGAGGTACTTGAGCTACGACAACAGGTTGCAGAACTAAAAATCAAGTTGTTACAGTATGAACGACCTTCCTCTCCACCTGATCAAACCATAGAAGAAGAAACAGTAGTGATTCCAGTGGAGGAGACATTTGAAGACAATTATGAGCCTCAACCCCTTCCAGGAGGCAGAAGTACGGAGGAAGGCCAAGATACATATGAGGAGCCCCCATCGACATGGATGAAGCAGGTAGAGGAGATGGGCCACACTCACGAAGAGCACGTAGCAACTCAGATGTTTATACTCAAGTCTGAATATTTCTCGAACTTGGCTCCTAGGCGGCTGATCACCAGTTCAGAGTTACAATATAAGCCCTATTTTGTACTGCTGGCTGACTATAATGCTGAGATCAAACGCATAACCAACCAGTACCCTACGTTCGCAACACAGTTCGAACCCGAGGACATTCCAGAGGCAGCCAGAAAGGGGGCCATATTCCAACCCATATGGAGGCAAAAGTTATTGGAGACCTATCCGGAGATGTTACGAACATGGGATCACGCTCCCATGCATTTGAAGTATACCCCTTGCTTTGGTCCAGTACAAAGAAGAAGATCATGGAAAGCATTCGCCATCAAGGTTCAGAACAACGCAAATTGTAAAGAATGGCTCAATTACCCCGCAATCGCACCCCCAACCGGCACACCTACAGTATCATACATGATCGCCACCATCAGGCATTGGATGCCACGCCTCCACCCCATGCCGAATGTCGCCGCTCAAATGATGCTCAAAATTTTGGACATGATGCAAGTGGTGCTAAAGACCTTTCGAAATGTACGTAACATCCAGCCTTCAATTCCGGGCTTCATCAATGGTAATTATGATTTGCTGTATGACATGAGCACGACCCCGAGCATTTGAGTAGCTTACGCATGGCATGCACGAATAAGATATCTCCCTACCTGCTACAAGCAAACCTTTGATGATATGTTCACCACGGGGTTTTGGGAGTCACACTCAGAAGTATTCGCACCACGCCCAACCCACCTGCTATAACTATTTGCGTGTGAACAAACCATGCACTCGGAACTCTACACCACACCACACCCTGATCTGCCAGGAGCAGTCAATTGGGATGCCCTCCAGAGCGATTTGGTCCGGGGACTACGTATAAAAGAACAAGAATTGGCAACCGACCTCCTGCAGAAGTACATCGATCAAACAGTGGAGCAGAGGTCTGTCAGAGGCGACAGACCCTAGGGGGGGGAGAGTGTTTACAGTATACGAGAAGAAGCAAGTACGGACACACATGCAGATCTAGCACTAAGGCAACCCTTCATTTTTTTCAAAACCCTTACATCATTTTAAAGTGATTCTCATCACTAAAAACCCCTGTAAATACCATTTTCACCTTTTTGTAGCTCCATTTTGTACAAGCCGAGGAGTCCTCGAGCTTGAGGAGCCTTAGAAGTAGTTGCCTGCCAATTTTCATATTTTTTAGATCTCGTTTGAGCCCTCAAATAAACCCTGGAACCTAATTTTTAACTAGGCCGGACACTAGGTCTGGACAGGGCCAAAGCTAGGCAAAAACTATAAATAGAGCTAGAGAGCTCATTTTTGGGGTAGCTTCTTGTAGTTTTGAGCTTGTATAAGAACTTTGTTGCAATAGAAGTGATTCCATTGTTTTACTCTCTTTGTTCTTGCCGTGTGTGCACGTGTGTGTGTATGTGTGTGCATGTTAGTGTGCTTCTCACTCACACATTTGTGCCTTCACTTGCTCGAGGTCTTCATACCATCCTCAGTCTTCCCGGATTGACATTAAAGGAGGTGCTACTCATCACTGAGCTACACCAGTAGGTGGTTAAGCATATCTTTTGATACTTGACTGGTATCCAACTACTTGGATTGTTCTATCCCAAGGGGGGGTCAGTACTGCAAGATTTGCATGCTTCTTTTGACTCTGACTAGGCTAGTTACTATGACACTCATGTTTCCACTAGTGGCTTTTGCTTCATGCTTGGTAGTTCATGTATATCTTGGTTGAGCAAGAAGCAACCTACTGTGGCCACTTCTAGTTTTGAGGCTGAGTATAGGGCAGCTTTCACAATGATTGTTGAGTGTGTGTGGCTCAGATGTCTTTTGGATGATTTGGGTGTTGGTGAGTCTTCTACCACCACCATCTTCATTGACAGTCAGAACGCATTGGCAGTTGCAAAGAACCCTATGTTCCATGCTCACACTAAGCACATTGAGGTGCATTACCATTATGTCAGGGAGAGGTTCTCTACTGGAGAGATCAGCTTGGCATATGTGCCCATGCAGGAGAACATTGCAAACCTTTTCACAAAGCCTCTACCTAGGGAGAAGTTTGAAGATTTTCGCAAAGCTTTGGGCTTACTTCCTTTTGTGGATTGATTCCACATAGCTTGGCACTTCCTTATACACGAGTGCTAGCTCCTTGTTCAACACAGCACTCCTAAGGGGGATTTGTTGATATATTTATGTAGTGATATGTTGTGAACACACTAATACCACCAGGGCACTTTTTTTCCTCTTTTAAGAGGTTTCTTCCCCTGGCTTGCATATATGCCTATTGCCCTAACAAGTTACTTATCTTTGTACATTCTAGTGGTAATACATTTAGTATTGTGTGATGTGCTCCAAGCTTCTTCTTCTTCCTTGTGTTGTTCGTATGCTTCCATAGACCTCAAACTCCAACACACCTTTCTGGTTTTCTCTTTTCTCTAGTTGATCTTCTAATGTTTTGTTGAGAGGATTCTACTCCATCTCTCAATTCTTGCATTTTGGCTTTGCCTTTAGAGATCCAAGAATTGATTTTTCTCCTTGGAGTCTTCGAATCATCTTCTAATTTTCTTGATGCTTCAAATGTGTGCTCGTTCCTCTTTGATAGAGTTGGAAAGTCCTCCTTTAAGTTGTAAGCTTACAATAAAGCCTTTATTGTTTGTATTGTACAACCTATAACCTTTCTGATTAAGGTCATAGCCAATGAAGATGCATTTCTCTACCTTAGGGTTCAATTTTCCTCTAATCTCTGAAGGTATGGGTGCATATGCAATGCACCCAAAGATCACGCAATGATCAAGGCTAGGTCCCCTTCCATTCCAAGCCTCATATGGTGGCATGCCATCCAAAGCCTTTGATGGAAGTCTATTGACCAAATATGTAGTTATTTATATTGCTTCTACCTACAAGTAGTTAGGGAGTTTCTTTTCATTAAGCATTGATCTTGTAGCCTCCATAATTGTTCTATTTCTTCTCTCAACTTCTCCATTTTGCTCAAAATATATCTGATAGTAATTTCTCTTTTGATCCCTCTCTCTTGTAGATACGAATCCAAGTCATGGGATAAATATTCTCCCCCTTCATATGATCTTCATCTCGTTAGGGTTTTACCTATTTGGTTCCCCACAAGAGCTAGATATTTTTTGAAACATGAAAACACTTCATCTTTATGTTTCATAAAGTACAAGATATCCCATCTGCTACAATCATCTATGAATAACACATAATACTTTGATCTAGAGATTGAAGGCTCCTTGCTTGGTCCCATACATACATGTGGACCAGCTCCAATAGGTCTCCATGTATGTAGCCTTTCTTAGTGAAGGGTTGCATGTGTAACTTACCAAATTGACAAGCATTACATTTATAAATCATATTTTGTTTGAATGTATTTGGTAGATATGGACAACACCATCATTGTAGTTGCATTGCTCTTGGAAATTTGAGAACTCAAGTTCTCTATCTGTTAGTTTGTCTCTCTCTTTCTCAACTTTGTCTATGGGTCTGTTCTGTTGTGCTAATATTTGTTATATGGAAACCCTTCACAACTTGAATGGAGGGATGTTACACCAATCCCTTCAGAGGAGTGCTGGGCTTTTGAGGTACCCAATTCAAGCGAATTATCGTCTATCCTTAGGGTCGTCTCTTCCTAGTGCGTACTTTAATGGGCCTTTGGGCCCTGAGATTGTGCCATCTCTTTTGATTCTAGATTTTATTTGCTCAAAATCACCAAGTATGAAGCTTGCATACTTCTGTAAGCTATGCTCTCTTCAGAAGAAATCATACTTCTATTTGTTCTCAAGTTTCATATAATCTTTTCTAATCTCAAGTACATTCAACTTTCTCTAAGCCTCAAGCTCTTTTGAAATGGATTTGGAATGCTAGATCAAACAATGCAACATACCTCGCAACATCCGTAAGTCATAACATTAAGTAAATCATTGATAGAAACAAACTTTTGTGAAGTATATCAGGTACTAAACATTAGGGAACTAACTAGGAATAAGAGCACAATAGGTACCTTTTCATTACTCATGAGGTCTCTTGTAAACACATATCGTGTAGTCACATACCATAATGACATTGTCACGAAGAGACATAGGACCACAAACATCTCATACACCAAAGATGACACAAGAAAAAGGGTTCCAATTATACAAGAAAAATAAGAAAGAAGTTTGATTTTGTATTAAATACCATTGATTAGAAACACTACAAAGATTTGGGCTTGAATCTGGGTGCCTTAGCTCAGTCGGTTGGGCCCTTTACCTCTCAAGGTTTGGGGTAGAGGTTCAACCCTTATGAGTTGCAATTGAACTCCTCTCACCTTGGTGAGATGTTAGACTAACTCTTTCGAAGGACCATTTGTAATAAAGTAAGTCTATGGTCTAAGGGTCTAGCCAGTTCAGACAGATCTGAAATCGGACACCATTTGGTCACCCCTGTGTATGACCAAAGATCTCGAGTCTAGACTTACCAAAAGTTCATTCACTCTTGTGACCAAGTGATCCACTTACCCTAGTGGTTAAGTCTCAAGGATGTGAAGAAGGAGGTCTTGGGTTCAAACCCCATAGGGTACATGGGGGAGAGTATTTTTTCCAAAAGAGATATAGAGCCTTCTAGAAGCATCCACTTGAGTTAACTCGAGTTAACTCGGACACTTGGTGCACATATAGTTACATGGCCGACACATGGATGCATAGTATTCACGTGCTCAAGCAGGCAGTCCCTTGGAGAGAGCTATATATAGAGGCATTTGGTTAGGAGGAGAGTGAGTTAACTAGGACACTTGGCGCACATGTAGTTACATGGCCGACACATGGATGCTTAATATTCACCTGCTCAAGCAGGCAGTCCCTTGGAGAGAGCTATATATAGAGGCATCTGGTTGGGAGGAGAGTGATCTCTCTAGCACGTGGTGGTCGTAATCTTGCATTGGTATCAAGGCCAAGGTTTAGCTTCATGGAGATCTTGATTGGAGTTCATCATCTTGCTCATGCAAAGCTTCAATGGAGATCTCTTATAGATACAATTTTCGTTCATCTTTTGTTGGTGACAAATTCATTTCTCGCAGCCTTTCTCTTTCACGTGCGGGCACTAGCTTCCGTCGAATTATAGATGATAGCAAAAGGTTTTGTATCCGTGTATACATCGTAGCAGATGGGGTTTGAACTCGTCCCCTTGCGAGCTTTAACCATTAAACTAGATAGCTCAACGGATGTGCATCTATAATGCCTGACTGTAAATTATATTACATTTAGGAAATGACTTTATGGTCTTCGAGGAGCGTCGATCAAGGATCGAACTCACCTCTGTGAGCCAATCTATCTCTTGCTATATCCAATATTGTACCGCGCTGACGTGTTGAAAGTCTCTAGTAACTATTCATACTCACTCACGCCCTATGTGATGATTTCCTGTGAACGATCACAAAAGGAGAACCGCGTCATCGCCGTAAGCCAATGGGGTCGATCTCGTCTCCTATCACCTCAGAATCTTCAAATTTTCCATCAAAGTGGCAGAGCTATGATGCAATTATTTGCATTGCACAATAAAATAATTCTCTGATTGCGACTCGGGATTGGAACCCGCGACCTGATAGAGTATACTTCTTTTAAGATGAGAACTCGACTGTGAAGAAGATCCAATCTAAGGACACTAATATCAATGGCGGAACAATTGATCCTTATTTATCTTTGAAGGAATCCGATGAAGAGGAGGAACCTAGTGATGATGGGGAAGAAAAGTGCAGTGAAGACAGAGAAATTACTTGCTTATGAGTATTATACAACAGAAGCTTGATGTAGTTGGGCATAGACAAGAAAATCAAAAAAGAATTGAATGCTCATCAAGGTCGCTTGGTGTGTTCCTTCTCTATCCCGACAGATAATTGAAGCCTTATCTTTTGGTGTGACATTCATCAAAAAAGGACCACCAGGGATTGAACCGTGCTGCTAAGAATGCTCCCCAAATCGTCTCTTTTAGACCAAAGCACTCATACTTTTCTCGTATATAATATGAGTTATTATTATACTTTTATCAATGCCTACGCTGCTGATGCCTGGCACACCACAGTGCATGTTGTGGATAACTTACAAAAGTTATCATACTGTGGAATCAAAAGGAGAAATAATGCTAACGTGGAGGTCTTTGCAAATCGAGATTCAATCTCTGGAATTCATCCATGATAGAAGCTAATGAATTCAAACCTATGACCTGAGGTAATAGGGAAGAATCCTTACCATTTTTCCATCTCTTTGCTCTACCAAGGAGGCAACAAGACAAGTTCCTCAGAGAATACTTCTTCCTGAGGATCAATGGAAGGATGTAAGAAGAGCATCAAAAAATGGAAACACTCATCAAGCATAGGCATGCATCTACAAAAGAATGTTGGTGCATTTCTCCTTTTCAAAGAATGTTTTCATGCACGAAACATGTTTTCTTCTTGCTTGAAAAAGATAGTTAATGCTCAAGTTTATGCATAGGAATGGTTATATCTTTTGAAAAGCTAGCAAGCAGAATGTTTGTGCATAAGTGATTGGGAACATGCATTTTCAAGCTCAAGAATTACTTGATTTAAGTTTGGTGCATGTAAGGAGAATGCCAACACATGCATACACTCACATGCATTTGCATGTAAGAACATGACTTCATCCACGATAGAAGCCAACAGACTTGAACCTACGACCTGAGGCGATAGGGAAGAATCCTTACCATTTTCCCCTTGCTTTGCTCTACCAAGGAGGCAACAAGAGAAGTTCCTCGAAGAATACTTCTTCTTGAGGATCAATGGAAGGACGTAGCTTAATTGGGAGATAAGTACTTTACAAGTTGATGTTTTCATTTCAATATTTGCTTTGCTCTATGCTTTCATATAGAATGCATTGCTATTATCATTCAAGTAGGGAAGGAATCTTCAATTTTGAAATCATTGCATGCAATTTAATGAAAGCAAAATAGGAGAGCATCAAAAAATAGAAACACTCACCAAGCATAGGCATGCATCTACGAAAGAATGTTAGTGTATTTCTCCTTTTCAAAGAATGTTTTCATGAACAAAACATGTTTTCTTCTTGCTTGAAAAAGATAGTTAATGCTCAAATTTATGCATAGAAACGTTTATATCTTTTGAAAAGATAGCAAGTAGAACGTTTGTGCATGGATGATTGGGAACATGCATTTTCAAGCTCAAGAATTGCTTGATGTAAGTTTGGTGCATGTAAGGAGAATGCCAATACATGCATGCACTCACATGCATTTGCATGCAAGAATAGACATTTGCATGCAAGAACAGACATTTGCATATGCATGATTGTTTGTTAAGAAGTTGAATTCTTATACTTTCATTACCTCTTTTTTCTAACTCAACTTAAATAGCTAGGGAAAATAGCAAACTAGGTAGTTGTAAGACTCCTGGTTTTCATGCAACTCAAGTAGCTAGTTTGTTTTTCCCAAACGGAATACTTAGGTATCATAAATTAGGAGTCTTGATTAGAAAAATTAGGCCCTTCGAAAGTTAAGTGTTCAATTTTCTTTCTCATTAGAATGGCAAGAAAATAGGGCTGCTTGAAAATTTCCATGATGACTCTAAGTTTGGGAGAAAACTTAGAGAATCCTAACGACAAGCCTAGATGCAGTCATTAGCTTGGATTTAAGAAATCATGCATACAAGTAGGTTGATAAAGTTTCCTTTGGAATTTTTATTTGATTCTATCCCAAGACGTGATAATGTTGAGATATCGAGCTCAACATGTGATGATCTAGGATGACATGTATCATTTTTCATTTCTTTGACATGTGTAGTGGTTGCACTGGTATAGATCAGGAATACTTCATTGAGCTTTATTAGATTTATCCACCGAGAGTGATGGCACATTTGTTTCTTGCCAGCTCACTCATCTGTGGATATTAGGATTTTCTTTATATACTGTTCTTTATATATTTCACTTGTTATATTCTTGTTTTTAGGTCATTCTTGTACATTCCTTTTATGTAATAGAAGAAGAAAAAGATCATTCTTCCTTGCCTCAATGTATATGTGTGCTTCTCCTTGATCATGAGATTGTGTGTGTGAGCTCTCTTCCTTATCTCCTTCTTCATGACATGGTATCAGAGCCAGTGTGGCTATAGAGAGCTCGTGGAGAAAGCCGATCGTGAAGAGTACGCAAGAAAGCATCGAGAAGGCACGAATCACAAACAACCTCAAATTGCTATAAAAATTGGCATGAAGGTAGAACACCTCAAAATATTTTTGCGAGTTATCCCTTTAAGCTCACTTGTTTTTGTCAGATCGAAGTTCCGAAGCCATCTCGGTCTCCTTTTTAAGCCCAGAAAGTGAGGCCCACAGAAAAAACAGATCAAGTTGCAAAATTCTAACTTTCCTCATGTTCAACAACACTCATATATTCCAGGTCAAGAATTTCAAGTGATTCCGTGTATTGTTAATACACGAAAATTGTGTTTTTCTGAGATCGAACTATCACGTCATAGTGAGATAGTTTTCAAGCAGAAGTGTTGCTTGCAGTGTTTTGTAGTGTTGTGAATAGCTGCAGAAATGGCAAATGCAGATGGAATGAGGACAAGAACAACTTCCATGCTTGGAGATTTAGGATGATAAATTTCTTGATGGGAAAAGGCTACTAGAAGTACATTGAAGGAGAGAACGAAAATGCTCCGTAGTTACGAGAGAGGAATCGGACTGCAAACTAGTTAAGAGCATATGAAGAATGAAATCAAGGAGCAAGAAAGATAATGTATAGGCTATCTGTTAACATACAGGATAGCATGATTGGGTACATACAAGATGCCAAGACTCCGAAAGAGGCTTGGAACTGTTTGGTCACATTGTATGAGTCCAATACAAAGGCATGAAAACTACAACTCAAGAACAAGCTACATACACTTGAGAAAAAGGGCATGTTGGTAAGTGATTACACTCTGAAAACCAAAAGCATATGTGAATCACTTGCATTTATTAGCATGAATGTAGATGATGATGATAAGGTGGAAGTGTGCCTTCGTGGTTTAGGAGCTGCATAAAAGCAATTCAAAACTTCTATACAGACCAAGGAAAATATTTTAAATTTTACTTATCTGGTATCTACACTGATTATTGAAGAAAAGAATCTTGGTGAGGATCCAAACTCCCAAGGAAAACCCAATTCTGAGCATGTATTCTACTTTGGAAGAGGAAGAGGCAAAGGCAGAGGCTTTGGAAGTGGAAGAGGACAAAATAACCAAGACCAAGGTCAACAATAGAATCATGCAAGAGGAAGAGGACAGTTTCGAGGCAAGGGGAGCCAAAGAGGTCGTAGAAAAGAAATGATTCAGGTAATAACAGTAAAGGATGTTGGAATTGTGGTAAACTTGGACACTTTGAACATGATTGCAGGTTGAAGAATCAAAATAATAGAAGATAGCAAACAACTATGCATCCACAAGTGTAGATGATTCTGAGAAGTTGTTCATGGTTCAACATCACATAATGAATACGATGTCTGCTGATGTTTCAAAATTGAATGATAATGTCTAGTATGTTGATTTAGGTGCTTCAAATCACATAACTAGTCATGTGGAATGATTTAGTACTTTGCAAAAATTGCCAATTTGTGGATATGTTGAAACAGATGATGACACATCATACCCTATCAAGCATATAGGAAACATAGCACTATCTATGGA
Organism: Ceratopteris richardii; assembly: GCA_020310875.1. Taxonomy (NCBI): domain Eukaryota; kingdom Viridiplantae; phylum Streptophyta; class Polypodiopsida; order Polypodiales; family Pteridaceae; genus Ceratopteris; species Ceratopteris richardii. The sequence goes on from CM035439.1 coordinate 12,032,925, forward strand.
GGATGGAAAGGTAAAGCATCTTGTTGATGTGTTGCATGTTCCAAATATAACAAAGAATCTGGTTTCTGTTGGACAAATGGTTGACGAGGGATTACAATTCAAGTTCAATGATGATGGGTTATATGTAGAAGAGTACAAACAGGATGGAAGATTGATTGCCAAAGGAAACAAAGTGGGTAGGATGTTCACCTTAAATGTGAAAATTCCTGAAATGAATGCAACCATGTTTGCAAAAGGTGCACGAGTTATTGCTGATATAGAGATCTGGCACAAATGAATTGGACATGCAAATCTGCAAAGGCTAAAATTGATGCAGTCAAAGGAGATTGTCAATGGACTACCAAATTTCAACGTTGCAGAAATGCAAAAGGTATGTGCAGCATGTCAATTTGGTAAACAGTCAAGAGCATCATTTCCGCATGACAAGCATGTTAGTGAGAATGTGCTAATAGTACATACAGATGTTTGGGGTCCTACAAAGACCATATCTATGGGCGATTACAGATTTTATGTTACTTTCATTGATGACCATACACAAAAAGTATGGATATATTTCATGAAAGAGAAGAGTGAGGTGTTCACTCACTTCAAGAATTATAAAGCTATGGTGGAAAAGCAGACAAGAAAGTGTATTCAAACATTGAGATCTGATGGAGGAGGTGAATACATGTCAAATGAGTTTAGCAACTTTCTTAAAAGTCATGGAATTCGACGTCAATTTTCATGCAGGTACACACCACAACAAAATGGCATTGCTGACCAAAAAAATAAACATATTGCAGAAACAGCAAGAGCCTTGATGACTAAGAAGAATATGCCTCATTGTTATTGGGCAGAAGTTGTGCATACTGTTGTATATATCATGAACAGAACTCCGATTGTTGTTGTACATCAAGTTACACCTGAAGAGAAGTTTACAGGTAAAAGGCCAAACTTATCACATATGCAAGTATTTGGTTGTATTGCATATGTACATGTTCCAGATGAGTTGCGATTGAAGTTTAATCCAAACACAGGAAAATATATCTTCATTAGATACTCCCTTCAACAAAAGGGATGTAAATTTTATAACCCACTCACACGACAGGTGAAGGTGAGAAGAGATGTGGTATTTGATGAAATGTCAAGCTTCTATGCAGATGCTAAAGATGGGCTTAATCTTGAATCAAATGACAAAGAAAATGTTGAAAAATCGAGTGCAGAATCTCTAGTTTTGAGTGGACCGGATGCATCACCAAGCAATAGTACCAACTCAAATCCATGGAGTGGAAGATTGCATGGAAATTTTAGTCCAGCAATTTTCTCAAATACATCCAAGAAAGGTAAAGAAAAGCTTTTTGCTAGCAGTAAAACATGTGCAGGTTTTGAAGATGATGGAGATTCAAGCGGTTCAGAAAAGAGTCTTAATGAGGAACTTGGATTGCCCTCTGTGAAGACTCCAAGAGTAAGAAAGGCCCATGCACATGATACAAGGAGAAGTGACCCAGCACCAAGAAGATCTGGGAGGACGCAAAATTCAATGCAACGATTGACATATGATAGTTACATGGCTCGTCATTATGCCTACATGACAAAGGTAATACAAGATGCTAAACCTTCTTGTTTTGAAGATGAAATTGAAAATGCAAATTAGGAAAAAGCTATGGATGAGGAGATTGATGCACTTTATGAAAACGAAACATGGAAGCTGGTTTCATTATCCCAAGGAAAGAAACCCATAGGTTGCAAGTGGGTTTACGAGGTAAAGCACAATGTTGATGGTAGCATAAGCAGGTACAAAGCACGATTGGTAGCAAAAGGATATGCACAAACATATGGAACTGATTATGAGAAAACATTCAGCCCTCTAGCTAAAATGTCTACTGTCAGAACACGTGTTGCATTAGCTACAACAAAAGGATGGACTTTGCATCAGATGGATGTGAAGAATGCTTTCCTACATGGTGAGTTACAAGAAGAAGTATGCATGGACCATCCACAAGGATATGAAGATTCAAAGCATCCAGAATATGTTTGTAGGTTGCAAAAGGCTTTGTATGGGCTTAATCAAGCTCCTCATGCATGGCATGCGAGGACTGCTGATTACTTAACCACTATTGGGTTTTCTATGTGTGATGCAGATCATTCAGTATATGCAAGGAAGGGTGATGATGGAATCACGATTGTGGCTATTTATGTTGATGACTTGGTTGTAGGTGGTGATAATGAAGAAAGCATCAAAGACGTAAAGCAGCTTCTTATGTAGGAATTTGACATGAAAGATCTTGGTGTGTTGCGCTATTTCTTGGGCATTGAGTTTATACATACAAAAACAAGTATATGGATGTCGCAAAGGCAATATACCTTGAATATGCTACAAAAGTATGGTATGGATGATTGTAAGCCAATTTCTATGCCATTAGATCATAATTTGAAGTTGGATACTTCATCAGGTGAAGCATTGGAAAATGCTACTAAGTACAAGGACTGATCTAAGCTACATTGTTGGACTTGAAAGTCAATTTATGCAGGTTCCCCGGAAGCCATATTTGGATGTTTTAAGGCGCACTCTACCTTATGTGAGTGCCACTTTGGATTATGCATTGTTTTATGAAGCTCATGTAGATTTGCAGGTTCATGGATACACTGATGTAGATTGGGTTGGTAGCATTCCAGATAGAAGATCTACTAGTGGTTTTCTATTCTCACTTGGGAGTGAAGCTATTACATGGAGCAGTAAGAAGCAACCCACTATTGCTTTGTCAAGTATAGAGGCTGAGTATAGAGATGTTGTAATGGCAGCATGTGAAGGTAATGGATTGATATGCTACTTGCAAATTTAGGTATGGAAGTGCAAAAGCCTATCACCGTTTATTATGATAATCTTAGCAGCATATAGTTAGCATGGAATCTTGTTTTTCATGCTAGAGCAAAGCATATCTAGGTACATTATCACTTCATCGAAGAGAAGGTATTAGCAAGTAAAATTGATCTTGTTTATATGAGGACAGATAATCAGGTTGCTGATATTTTCACTAAAGCACTTGGAGCTGAGAAGTTAAAGAAGTTTCGGAAGATGCTTGGATTATAGGATATGACATTGAGCTTGAGGGGGAGTGTTGAGATATCAAGCTCAACATGTGATGATCTAGGATGACACGTATCATTTCTCATTTCTCTGACATGTATAGTGGTCATGTTGGTATATGTCAGGGATACTTCATTGAGCTTTATTAGATTTATGTGATGGCACATTTGTTTCTTTCCAGCTCACTCATCCGCAGATATTAGGATTTTCTTTACGTATTGTTCTTTATATATTTCACTTGTTGTACTCTTGTTCTTAGGTCATTCTTGTACATTCCTTTTATGTAATAGAAGAAGAAGAAGAAGAAGATCATTCTTCCTTGCCTTATTCTGTATGTCTCCTTCTCCTTGATTGTGAGATTGTGTATGTGAGCTCTCTTCCTTATCTCCTTCTTTGTGACAGATAAGAATCAAATAAAATCAAATGGAGCTTAAATCAATTGAACTTTCAAGTTCAAAGGATAGTTGATATGTTCCAAATTTGAAAAAATAATGAAACTTTTGAAGTTTTTTCTTTGATTTTATCTTGACGAGTGATGAATCTCAAAGAGGTGAATAAACTTTAGCATCACTTGAACTTTAGTATTCAATACTTGGATGCTTCTAGACTGCATCTCTAGTCAAGATGCAAAGTTTTCAAAAAGCATGGAAACTTTATTAAACAATTTTTTGAGCATGAGAAAAGTATGGTTGGTTTTGTTTAAGCTAATTAGAGCTTAAAGAAGAAACTCAAGTCAAAATAATCTTTGAGAATCGAGATATTTTCCTAAAAGATACGTCAAAGTAATCTTTGGAAATTAAGCTACTTCCTAAAGATAAGCCAATAAAATGAAATGACTTAAAGATCTATTGTTTATCCAAAAGTCAAGATTTCTTTTAAAAAGATTATTCCAATAAAGCAAAAGATTCCAAGATAAATCATTGACTTAGTATTACTTGATTCCCTGGCAGGAATCTAAAATTCTTGAAAGAAAAATCTCCCTAAATGTGGGAGTGGAATCTTTCAAGTAATTTTAATAGAAAGTAGTTCCCAGTAATCCCTAAATCATCGGTATTGGTACTTAAGTCCAAATATTGATATAACCTAAAGGTGTATCAAAGATTCTTAGCTTTGGAATCTGTGAGGCATCAGTGTATGCTTGGACTTAAGTTGAGAGAAAGATCTCTAAAATCCCGCGGGTAAGCAAAGAAGCTTTTGATAGTTTCCGAGATCTTAAAGATAAAGACTAAGTCTTTATTCTAGTTGCAAGGTCAATCAGACTTGATCAAGCTTGGCCATGATTGTCCAAGAAGTTGCGATTGGAACTACTATAAAGTTTACCCAAGTATTGGCAATAAAATTTCTTTTGGGAATTATTCATTCTGGTTCCATTTATCCAATGGAAAATTATGAAAAGAGTAAGTTGTTCCAAGTCTGAACAGAGTGAAGAAATTCCAAGAATATATTCTGCAATCGTGAAGATGGCACTTAAGTCTGTGGAAGGTAAAATATAATGTTTGCCTATCCTTAAAGGGATTTTGGTACAAATCCAAAAATCATGAGCGAATGATTAGACTTAAGCAGTAGAGAAATTCATGTAAAGTCTCGACCGAGGTAGGTACCTAAAGCATTAGTAAGAAAGGAATCTAAAGACGAGAAGTGAAAAGCTCTTGTCACAACAAAATTGGTCAAGAATAAACCAATTAAACTTGAATCTGTGAAAATTCAAGTACTTCTAGCAAAGAGGAATAGATATTCCATCAAGTGGTTTTCAAGTTTCCAAGGCAAGGCATGTGATTGTATGACAATCATATGAAGGAATCAAAACCTAGAATATCAAGTTAGAGGTAATACCTGAAACGTCAAAATTCTTTTAAAGATTTGAAACGAAAAGGTACTCTATCAAGATATGTTTTGACTTTAGGATAAGTATCACCCACATTAATGTGAATATAAAATAGGATGGTATGGGATACTAGATTTTATACTCAAATTGATGTAGGAAAGATGGTATGGGACCTCGGACTATGGGATGATAATTATCTTTTAGTCCTAGATTGAATCTTCAAGTTAGGTTTGATCTTCAATGGAATTAAAACTTCAAAGAAGGAGTTTAAATTCAAGGAGGATAAAAGTAGTATCTCAAGATATTTCAAGATACTTCAAGATCAAGGAAGCAGAAGATATGAAGTAAGAAACTTCCAAGATCGTCTTTTTCAAATAAAGGTATATATTTGATCTTATTTGAATAAAGAAACACTTTAAGATAAAGTGTTGATGCTTCAAAAATATTTGATAAATTTCTGAAGAAGTTGTGCTTTGACATTGAAATGATCTTTTCAACTAAGGAATAGACTGATTAAGTCAAGCACTAAGTTCTTAGTATAACTTGGTAAATTCAATCCTTTGACTTGAAGCAATGCACAAGAGTTGCATTCCCAGTGAGCAGTCATAAAGATTGAATTTAGGCATAAACTTAGTCTCAAGTGAAGCATTATTTGAGCAAAAAACTCATCAATAGAACCTTGGTAGGTTGATACATTGATGTTGGATATCACACTAGTATCTTGTGGATGAATGATGTTTTAGATTTGCTCTGTATCTTTTTGAGAATCTAGTTTTCTTAAAGATAGGAAAAATGATTCAATACCTTATTGAAACATATCTTTGAGAAGTTAAAGTCTTGATTCATCCAGAAATTGACTCCTCGTAAGTTTAATCTTTCAAAGTTTGAATTGGTTGTACAGAGTTTTAGTTCTCTCTTTTCACTTTTTGAATCTTTTGGCTCAGATATGGTATCTGATTCTTTTCACAAAAGACAAGGGTTAGCCGGTTATAACGAGGTATCTAAACTAAACATCCCAGATAGATGTTTTATACAAGAACCTTTTCAATCATCAAAAGATGATAAGTCTAAGATTGACTTATTCATTTGGGTTTGCTTCCAGTTATTAGCATAATCCTCATGATTTTCTAGAGTACAATACACTCTAAAACAATGGAGTTAGGAATTTCTCATCAGGTTGATAATTCCTCAAAACTTTTAGCTCAAGTCTTTGAGAAAAGTATTTTGAGTTGGATAATTTTCATTTTGAATTTGAATTGTTCAAGTTATAGTATGGTTGACTCAAAGTAAATGGTAAACTTTCTCCTACAATTTACATAGGATTTTTAATCCTATAGTTGATATATGATTTTTAATCTTATAGTTTACATAGGATTTTTAAACTCATTAGGACAAAGTAATCCTCTAGTCGGGATCCAAATGGATGTGGTATAGCGGTATGCATTGAACACCGTGGGGCAGAGTGCCTGTGTTCAATTCTGACCCGACTGGACATTTCAAATTCCTTGTACTCTCAGAAAAAAAAATCCTCTAGTCGAGTGAAGAAATCAAGTAATTGCTAGATAGGAGTAGACCATTGTACAAACATCCAAGTTAGATATTTGGGACAACTAAACTTCAAGTTCTCTAAACCAAATTCACGTAAATCAAAAGTTCTCAAAGTCTTGCGAGGGATAAGAATCCCACCTTTTACTAAATCCATATATCGTCATGCCCAGAAATGGACTAATAATTTGAATCCACTTAGTTCACATGTTTATGCCCAGATTGCACCTAGTAAAAACTATGAATTCGCTAGAGATTTTTTTAGATCCACCTTTACTATTCATTCACTACTTTGTACTTTGACCAGTTTATCAAAGTATAAAGTGAAACAGTGTTTTGAATCATTTGGACAGGATGCCATCATAGAGACGAGACATATTCTTCCAGTTCTAGAACATGATCATGTTCTTCCGGTTTTAGAACATGAGGCTCAAGGGTTGCCTATGGTATTTATATAGCTCTATTTTTTAGGACAAAAATATTTTCCAAGGGGACAAGGCTGTAATAAAGTAAGTCTATGGTCTAAGGATCCGGTTAGTTCAGACGAATCTGAAATTGGACACCGTTTGATCGCCTGTATGTATGAACAAATATCTCGAGTCTAGACTTACTAGAAGATCATTTACTCTTATAACCAAGTGATCTACTTAGCCTAGTGGTTAAGTCTCAAGGATGTGAAGGAGGAGGCCTTGGGTTCAATCCCCATGGAATACATGTGGAGAGTATTTTGCCCAAAAGAGATCTGGAGCCTTCTAAAAGCATCCACTTGAGTTAACTCGAGTTAACTGGGACACTTGGCGCACATGTAGTTAAATGGTCGACACATGGATGGTTAGTATCCACCTGCCCAAGCAGGCAGTCCCTTGGAGAGAGCCTTATATATAGGGGCATTTGGTTGGGAGGGGAGTGATCTCTCTAGCACATAGTGGTCCTAATCTTGCACCGTTGGGCTTTCAAGATGCCCAATTCAAACTTATTATCTCATCCTACCTTAGGGTTGCTCCTTCCTAGTGTCTACCTTAGCGGACCTTTAGGCTCTATATCCTAATAGTTGTTTGGCATTTAACCCCTACATTGTGAAATTTGAAGGGTGTCATGTGTGTTATGCCCGTCTTCCATTGTACTTCCAAATTAATTCAAGCTCAATTGAAAGAGTAGATTTCAATGATTGAGCTTCGTTTAAGAAAAAGATTTGTGCTTCTCATAACCCCACATGCATAGTGCAATATCGACCCCAGTTTTTTGGCACCAATTGGTATTCTTTCACCTTCCTCTTCGGTTCTAACGGCATGTCACAAGCATATGAAGATTTCAAATCTTAATTTGAAACTATTTGTAATATTTACAACAGTTTCGATTGCTAGAAAGCATCAATAAACATCATCCAAAATAGTGTAGACTTACATTATCTAGGGATACCTTTAGATAAAACATTCCCCGAGTTTGGCTGGTATTAACATTTAACAGAGCACTTTGCATAATTGTCATTCTCCTACAAAAGGTTTTAATGATGAAAAGGGATTGGATGCCATGAAAATTTGATGGTTTCCAAGCACTCAATTGTCCAAAAGGCAAAAAATTTTGGTTCCACACACCGCAAGGTTCTCAGATGATGATTGAACACACACACAGACACTCTCTTCACTCACAGCTACAAAGCGCAAACACTGTCTTCACTCACAGCTACTTATTTAAGCTATTTCAATCAGATTTCGAAGGTGGAAGAACTGGTACTTGTCAGATCCATCAGATGTAAGGATGGATCTCCGCCTACATCTAAACTGTCGGAGCCATGGATGAAGAAGACCTCCGAGTCCCAATCTGGTAGCTAGCCATTATCATCAGGTCTGACGATGAAGCGACATATCGGCGACTGCCCATCACCCTCCAGACTACGGCACAATTCGCCCACTTCCTTCGAAATGCAAAAACTCAGAAGTCGAAGTCGAAGCTGATGAGCAGTAAGTATACTAGCACGCAGGTCGCTGTTGGAAGAGAGCTGATGGGACACCAACAAGAATTCAGCTTACGAAGTAACAGCGTTCATGTGACACGCGAGTGGTAATTTCACGCTCTTTCCATTTATGGTGTGATACATGGGTGGTAATTTGGTAAATCTAATAAGCTCTGATGCCATCTTCCGACAGAGATGGCGACGCGTACCCATTGTCAGATTATCCAATGTACAAAAGTGTTTGGGGTCCCGAGTCGGCGACAATCCCTGTGACATGTATTGGCCCCTGGGGGCTTCAGGCTTCAGCACAAATGGCTGCCCGTGGGTAATACGACACTTTCATTTCTTCTCAGATCGCAGCAGCCTTTGCATTTGTTTTTTAAAGAGGAAGTTCAGCCTCGGCTAGTCCTCTTTTTTTTTCTTAAATGGAGGTTCGGCCGAGGTCTACTCCCCCGGGTTTTAACTTTGAAATTGCAACTGTACAAGGAAGGGCATAGTACCCATGAGACCCCCCTTATCCCACAAGAACAGGGGTTTACAAGACTGGGTTGAACGGCGGTCACAACTACCGCGGGGCTAATCAAACGATGGCACATCAGTCATATGCATCATCATTCCAGGTTATACATGTCCCTTACATGTGGCCGGCAGGGATTGAACTCTTGCCCCCCCCCCTCAAGAGGTGAGAGGCCCAACCAGCTGCCTTAACGGCCTGGGACAAGCCTAGTCTCCGTTGCTTGAATTAATAAAAGAAACCATTGATACATTCAATAAGTTTAGTGCACTTTGGGTCTCATTACACCACAAAGAAAAGCAGGGGCATGGATAAGATGCGGCCAAGAAGCGGCGAACTATTATGTTTGAGAGTAGTAGTATACTGAGGAGGTTAATAAGATTTATTTTTTTGTAAGGAGGTTCGAGAAATGCCGACTCTCCCCAAATTTAACTTTGAAAGTACAATTGTACAAGTGAATGGGCATAGTTCCCGTAGAACCCCCCATATCCCACAAAGCAGGGATTAGACCAGGTTAGAATTGGTAGGCTGGATAACAACTAGTTACAACTGGTTAATAAGATTTTTGTCACTCTCATGAGCAGCCCATTTACTTTTGATCTCATTATTTTCCATGAAAGAGATTTTATGATGTCTAAAGAGAGGGGATCTTTTACAATTAACAATTCTTGTGAGTGGCAGGGCTAGGGGCTTTTCAATCAACCCACTCTTTTGGACTTTTGTCAGAATTGGCAGCACATCTTTCTTTCCAAATCTTCCATAGAGCTTCTCATCTAATGGTGTTCCATAGGGTAGAGCAACAACCAAGAGCTTTGCCCAATAGCACCTCCTTTCAGTTAATATGCCTCTGATGCTGCAAGATTGTCGTGAGGGGCAATTAGACCAAGTGGCTCTTGAGGAAAGAGAAGAAAAGATGGCCAATGTCCTCACGATCCCCCGACAGCATTTACACCATTGGGGCACTGCAAATTTTTTCAGCTTTGACATTGGTCCAAATTCCTCTGTGGAGAATTTTCCACATTAGGACTGTTTTTTGGTTCTCAATTAGAGGGTGTCACAGATTGGAGAACTTAAAGAACCATTTGATGCTCGACCACTTGAGACACTACCTCCTATTAAGGGCACTATATATTTCCACGTTTTCTTGACACAAAAAACTTTATCAAATTTATGGTTGTTGGTCCATCTTAGTCCTTCAATATTTGAATGATCGCTTTCGAGAAGTAGGCAAGTCTTAGTGTTCTCCTAAGAGATGATTCTTTGTCTTAAGAGGCACCACTAACTCTCCTTGTCGAGTCAATATCCTCAAAATCTGATCCTATTATTACTGTCTTGCTTCCATATGCTTCCATGTACGAAACCCTTTATTCCATAGCTTTTTAGCCCTTTGGTTTTCATCTCAATCAATCTCTTTGATTCCCCCTATAGGAAACGAGATTGAATCATTTTGTCTAATCCAAGCCATCCACTTTCAATCCTCATTTACCTTGGTAAATGGCTTCAATTTGTTCCAACTCTTCCACATTGAGCAGATCAAGTCACTGGCCGTGGTGAGAACATCAAAGTGAGTGAATTTCATTCCCATCCATCTAGGAAACCCTTCTAAAGTTAGAGAGTGTTTATTTTTATGGACCAATTTAGCCCACGAAGCTTTCGAGTTGCACCATGCTTTGATCACCATTTGATTGCCATCTTATCCCCGATTTGTGCAATGTCCAGAATGCCCAGTCCCTCGTCGTCTTTTTGGTTTACACAAATTTTCCATTTGATCTTGGGCATGCCTCTTCTGTCGGGATCTCCCATCCATAGGAAATTTCTACAAGATCTTTCCAATTTTGCTCATTCTTTGCCTTTAGGTCTTCAACACACCAAAAAATAGATAATCGATGTTTGTAGGAAGGTATTAATTACCATAGCATGCCCTCCCTAGTTGAGTTGCCTATCCTTCCAATATGTAAACTTGTTTTCGAGCTTTGCAAGAACCCAATTCCATCTCTGCCCCAAGGAGATGTCAAAGCCCATTGGAATTCCTAGCAAGCAAAAGATTTGACCATTTGGGAGCTCCTAAAAACCCTGGTAAATCAAGAACTGTGACGGCGATCCATATTACTATTGATGTGACTATGCACAAACACATTCGTGTCATCGGTGAAGGTGAAGAGTTTCATTATCATCAGGTTCTAGTTGTGGAGAAGCAACAGTCCTTGGATCTTCCCAAGATGGTTCTTATTGTTTGATGGCAGCCTAGGTCTTATGTTCTACAAGGAAATTGCCATCGATAGCAATAGCGAAGAGAAGTGCAGCTAGGAGGTAGCCATGTCTAACAAAACTTTTTAATTTGATCACCTTTGAAAGTTGACCATTTATATTGATGCACAAAGTGGCATTTCCCATAAGCGTAGAGATCACCTTGATAAATTTAGGACTATATCTTTTAAGGGTTGGAGAATGAAATCCCACTCAAGGTGATCATAAGCTTTATCAAAATCTACCTCAATGAATATAATATTTTGGGAAGATTCCTTAGCCAATTCAAGGCCTTCCCACACATCTATAATTTCCTTGAGGTGGATTGACCCTCAACAAAACCTTTCTAGTCCTCTTTGGCTGAAGATCGAAGATGGCATGTAATACCCTTAGCAAGGACCTTCCCAAAGATTTTATAGTCGGTTTATAGCATCGTGATCGGGCACAAGTTTTCAATCTTGTTTTTTTCTTTTTTGTGAATTAACTTTATCACACCTACATTAAGAGAGTTAGGCATAACACCAAACTGTAGAGCCCTTGCTAGACCAAGCACACTGGATTCACCAAAAACGTTCTTAAAAACTCATAGAACTCATTGGTGAGATTGTCCAAACCCGAGCTTTTTCATTAGGTAGTGAATCAATGGCTGCCCCAATCTCAGTGTTTGACATGTGGGACTCAAGAAATTTTATGGTATTTCTTTAATCCGGTTTTAGAGATGGCAGCTATGCAATCATGTCTTTGAGAAGTGATAGGGGTGAACTTTCCAAACAATTGAATGAAGTGGTTGACGATAATGTTGGAGTTAGATATCTACGGAAGCACACGAACAGCACAAGGAAGAAGAAGAAGCTTGGAGCACAACACACAAGATTGAATGTATTACTAGAGAATGTACAAAGATAAGTAGCCCATTAGGGCAATAGGCGTATATACAAGCCGGGGGAAAAAAACCTCCTAAAGAGGGAAAAAAGTACCCCGGCGGTCCTAGTGTGTTCACACACATCACTACCTAAATATATCAACAAATCCCCCCTGGGAGTGATGCGGTGAACAAGGAGTTGGCACTCATGTATAAGGAAGTGCCAAGCTATGTGAAAATAACTCCACAAAAGGAAGTAAGTCCAAAGCTTTGCGGAAAGCTTCAAATTTCTCCCTAGGCAGAGCCTTCGTGAGGTCTGCAATGTTCTCCTGCGTGGGCACATATGCCAAGCTGATCTCCCCAGCAGAGAACCTCTCCCTGACATAGTGATAATGCACCTCAATGTGCTTAGTGCGAGCATGGAACACAGGGTTCCTCGCAACTGCCAATGCGCTCTGACTGTCAGTGAAGATGGTGGTGGCAGAAGACTGGCCAACACCCAAATCAGCCATAAGGCGTCTCAGCCACACACACTCAACAGTCGCTGTGAAAGCTGCCCTATACTCAGCCTCACAACTGGAAGTGGCCACAGTAGGCTGCTTCTTTCTCAACCAAGATATACATGAGCTACCAAGCATGAAGCAAAAACCACTGGTGGACACACGAGTGTCATAGCAACCAGCCCAATCTGAGTGAGAAAAAGCATGCAAATCTGGCAGTAGTGATCCCCCCTTGGGATAAAACAACCCAAGTAGCCGAGTACCACTCAAGTAGCAAAAGATGCGTTTAACCGCCTTCCAATGCGTGACTCCTAGGCAATGCATAAACCTGCTCATCTGTGAGACAACAATCTGAATATCTGGTCGAGTAATGCATAAGTAAATCAAGCATCCAACAGCCTGCTAATAGAGAACAGCATCAAATGCATCTTCAGCATCATGAAGACTCAATCGTAAACCTGTCTCCATAGGAGTGGCAATAGGCTTACAGTCTTCAAGGCCAAAACGCTGCAATAATATGTCAAAATATTTCATTTGACACAAAGCCATTCCACCATCAACTTGCATAAACGGAATGCCCAAATAGTGATGCAAATGCCCCAAATCAGGCATCTCAAATGAGGCATGCAAATCAGCCTTGAAATCAGCAATATGCTTCTCAATAGGACCAATGAGCAGCATGTCGTCAACATAGACAACAATGATCAGAAGCACATCATTAGCACGCTTAACATATAAGGTGCTTTCAGTTGGACTGTTCTCAAAACCATGTGCAACCAGATAAGCATGTATCTTCTCATACCAAGCACCTGGTGCTTGCTTTAAACCATATAATGCCTTCTTTAACCTGCACACCTGGTTTTCATGTCCTTTCTGCACAAAGCCACGGGGCTGAAAAACATACACTTCTTCATGCAAGTCACTATTCAGAAATGATGTTTTAATGTCCAACTGATGTACATTCCAACCATGATGGGCTGCAAGTGCACAAATGCTTCGAACAGTAGTCATACGGCATGTAGGTGCAAAGGTCTCATCAAAATCAATGCCTCTTTCCTGCGCATAATCCTTTGCAACAAGCCTAGCCTTATACATGTCCACTGTACCATCAGGTTTATGCTTCAGTTTGTATGCCCACTTAGTGCCAATGGCCTTCTTGCTAGGAGGCAAGTCACATAAAGACCAAGTACCATTCTTCATTATAGCATCATATTCAGATTGCATAGCAGCCATCCAATTTTATGAATTTTGTGCTTCATCAAACGAAACAAGCTCATTCTCATCACAGAGACTAGATGCAGCCATAGCATAGCAATCTGATGCAAAAGAGGCACTATGAGAGCCTGAACGAGTATGATATGATAGAGGTGCATCTAATTTGCTGTCACACAAAGTCTGCACCAGCCATTTTGGCATAGTTCTTGCCTGCTCAATATCAGCTCTATCATCAATAAGTGCATCATGTACATCTGCATCAGAAATAGAATTATCAGCATCATCACATGAAACCTACAAAGGCTGAGAAGTTGCCTCATTAGGACCAGCACTAGACTGTCCACCTATAAAAAGAGGCAACAAAGTATCATACATGTCTTTGGAGCTGACAGATGTCTCCTTGGTACATGAAAGCAATGGCTGAATAGCATCTTCCACAAAAACAACATCACGGCTAATCAGAATGCGTTTAGTCTGTGGATGATACAGACGATAGCCTTTACTTTCAGAACTGTACCCAACAAAAATACATTTTACTGCCTTATCATCCAATTTTCTGTGAAGTTATTCAGGTACTAATGCATATGCCAAACAACCAAAAACACGCAGATGAGCAACAGATGGCATGCGGTCATGCCAGGCCTCATATGGAGTGATAGACTGCAGCGCTTTAGTGGGACACCTATTAAGTACATATGTTGCACACATGACAGCCTCAAGCCAGAAACTATGTGGTAAAGCCTGACTCTTGACCATACACCTTGCCATATCTCCATGAGTGACATGTTCTTCCGTTCAGCAACTCCATTCTGTTGAGGTGTATACGGCATTGTACACTGATGTTTTATCCCACGTTCAGCCAGAAATGCATTAAAATCAGAAGACATATATTCCCCCCCTCGATCAGAATGGAGGGTGCCCATTTTACATGCTGATAGATTTTCAGCCAAAACCAAAAACTATTTAAAGCACATGAACACTTCGGACTTTGCTTTGAGTGGATATACCCATGCATGCCTGTAAAAATCATCAATGAAAGTCACGAAGTAAAGGTAATTTCCAAAAGAGGGTGTCTGCATAAGACCACAGATATCACTATGTACAAGCTGCAATTTCTATGTAGCCCAAACTGAACCATCTTTTGGAAAGGAGGAGTGCTGCATTTTGCCCAAAATACAGCCTTCACAAATATGTTTTCCAGGTGCCTCAAGCTTGGGCAAAGAAGACACCATATCAGATTTCTGCAGGCGTAGCAAACTAGCAAAATTCAGATGACCAAAGCGTGCATGCCAAAGCTTTGCATCTGACATAGCCTCAGAATCATGAACTGCACATGCCGAATCATTCACAGATCTTTCATAGTCTATGAGCTTATACAGCCCATGACATAAAATGCCAGAAGCAATAATAACATCGCCATTTGACAGATCATGAACTGTACATCTGTCATCAATAAATTTCACAACCAAGCCAATCTTGGCTAATGCAGAAACTGATAACAGATTCTTCTTGATCCCTGGCACAAATAAAGCATCTGACAAAGTGAAAGAACTACCATCAGCAGTAGTCAGAATGATCTTACCAACTCCCATAACAAGATAAGAGGAGTTGTTGGCGCATGTGACAGTATTCCCTGTAGGGGTAGGCTCGAGTGAAGAGAAGAAACTGCGCTGCGAGGTAATATGTTTGGTCGCCCCACTGTCAAAGTACCAAACATCTGAGTCCACTGCAGACATGCACTGCTCATGAGAAGATGGGTCAAAACTGCAAACAGTAGTAAACGCCCATTCTTCTTCCTGCACAAGATTAGCAGACTCTGTTTTTGGTGTAGAGGCTTCTGCAACAACCATTCCAGCCTCCTTTTTCTTTGTCTCTTTTGCAGCCAGTTTTGGACAGTTCTTTATGATATGACCATTCCCTTTACAGTACTTGCAAAACAATTTCTGCTTTTCTGATTTCTTCTCATGTTTATCCTGGTTCTTCGAATGTGCAGCATTTGCAGATTTCTGCTTAGTAGTAGAAGAGCTCCATTTTCCTTTTACCTTCTGACTAGCCAGGAAATCTTGATCTGCAGCACTCATAATGGACCTGTTCTGCCTGGACTGATCTTCCTGCAACATAACAAAGACTAACTCCTCAAATGATAAGGCATTCGGATTGCCTTTCATCATCAATCGAAGAGTAGAAGCAAAACTCTGGTATGAATCAGGAAGACCATTCAGAACGGTCTGCACAAGTGAGCTATTTGATATAACCTCATCAGCAGAAATCAACTGTTCCTTCAAATCTTTGATCTTCGTTAAGAAACTGTCCATAGAATCACCTTCATTCATGTGCTCACTCTCCAACTGTTTTCGGAGGTAAGCAACACGAGCCTCATTCCTGGCTTGGTACAATGTGGTAAGTGTATCCCAAGCATCCCTAGTTGTTCTGCAAGAGCGAATATGAGGAATAATGGCACGTTTGACAGACAAAGCTATCAATGCATGTGCCTGGGCATCTCTGCCATCCCAACGAATTTGCTCTGCAGTAGGTGCAGCAGAAACAGCAGCACAAAGAGGAATCTGCACAATGTCATCTTTGATATCATCTTCATCAGCTCCAACACCTGTATTCGTAGTACCTGTTGTTACACGTGTAACAGGACATCTTTCAACACCCTGCACAATGTTCCACAATCATTTTGCAACCAATACATGTCGCATCATATAAGCCCATAATGGGTAGTTGGTACCATCCAACTTATCCTCAACAGCCAACATACGGAATACATCACTGCTTTCAGCCATGGCTGGTAAAATACCTTGATGCAAAAAATTGATTGTATCTCAAAAAGTTGAACGGAACTGCCCAGATGAGTTCTGCTAAACCTGTAGCAAACTTCGAGACGCTTATACTAGCGAACAGAAACTGGTATATACCTTTGGCACAAAAAGACGAAATAGCCTGCACAAGCACTACGATAGTGCCTTTGGAGGCCGAAACGAGCTCAGATCACGATTTCGGCACCACAGAGCGAAGCGATTTTGATCTCGGAAACACCCTGAGTATACTCACCAATATTCGTACGATTCTGAGACTGCAAACGGAGGCGTGTCGACGGCACCCGAGATGAAGCGACGACCTTCTCTGATACCAATTATTGGAGTTAGATGTCTGCAGAAGCACACGAACAGCACAAGGAAGAAGAAGAAGCTTGGAGCACAACACACAAGACTGAATATATTACTAGAGAATGTACAAAGATAAGTAGCCCATTAGGGCAACAGGCGTATATACAAGCCGAGGGAAAAAAAACCTCCTAAAGAGGGAAAAAAGTGCCCCGACGGTCCTAGTGTGTTCACACACATCACTACCTAAATATATCAACATATAAGTTCTACATTAGGGGAAAAAATGAGCCCTGGATGGGCCTTTTAGATTAAGGAGTGATTAAGAACAGACCAATGAGAAGAGGGTGGTGGACACAGTCTAGTCCCTTAATCACATAGGCTAGGGATAGGCTTCCCTTGTTTTCTTGTGGTCAAACATGGAAAAACCAAGTAGAACTAGTGGGTTTCCTTTTGGGAATGTTTTTGGAAATGTCGAATTTCATTTACAGCCCTTGGATTCCTTCAAAGATCAAAGGCTTAGATCTACACATTTGTTCTCTGAATTTTTTTTCTTTCATATCTGAGTTTGTCCCTAATTTCAAAAGCCCACTTTGGGGATGAACATTGCCTTTATTCCCTTCTGCCTCTAGACAAGAAGCCTACGATAAAGCTTTTCTCTTCTAATGCGAGGAATATTTTGGATCTTCTTTTGAGCCTTGATAAGGAAGTATGAGTCTTCTTTACCACTATCTTCCAACATTTTGCCTAGGAGTGAGGGGTAACAAAAGTCTCGATCTAGGCTGAGGCGATCAAATGTTGTAGTGAAGGGAGGGAGAGGATAGAAGAATCAATATGGAACCAAGGTGCTTTTCTGTATCACAAGAGGCTTGAATCTGCACACAAGGTAAAGTGAAGCTTGACTTGGTTCCACACATCTTTCTCATGGCTATCAATGGTACGCCCCGTTTGGTCCCATCTGTTTGACTAAAACCCACCATCTTGAAGTCCCTGCAAGGATAACGCCCCGTTTGGTCCCATCTGCAAGCATAACGCCAAAGGGAAAGGGCTCTGCGTCGTGATTTGGAGAGTTAACTAAAACAATGCTGAAATGCAAAGGACCATTGAAAGAAACCTCCACCCACCTATGGTTCCAATCCATTGCTCACTCCACCAAGGAGCCTCACCAAATTGTTTTGTAGCCTAAAGCCACACCAACGCCTTCTCCGCCACCCGTTGGTGATCTATGTTGCACCATAAATGAGAAGGAAAACTACTCTTAAGTGTCTTTTGCAATTCCACATCATCAACATTAATCTCCTGAAGCTAGATGAATTTTGGGTTGATATTTTTATCTCGAAGCCATTGTCTAAAAATTGACGCTCTCGAAGCATCGGACAAACTCCAACATTAAACGAGACAATTATCATTTATGTTGTTTATGCCTTTGTGGATCAAGGAATTATCCCTTTTTTTAATTTAGTGTCTTATTTTTGAAAAAGACGGGTGCGAAAGACAATTCATCCTTTGACAGAGCTCCTCCATGGGGAACCTATTGGGATTTTTCCTTTTTGTGTAGTTCCGGTGAAAAATGATTCCTATCCATGATTAAGCAATGTCGATAATTGCACTTTCACTTTCAAGTTATATTCTTTGCTTTGACCTTCTTGATTATGTTACTTGTTTCAAGAGTTGAATTATGTGGTCTCCTCATAAGTTAATTGATGTTTCTTTTCCCCTTAGGTAGGCTAATTGATATATCTCCTTTTCTAGAATTTGAAAGAAGTTTGTTTCTCATATCGAATTAGAGAGACTCGTTCCTAATCTATCTTTTGTGGGCTCCGCTTCCTTCTCTTTCTCACTAACATGAAAGACAAAATTTTATTACTCAAGTTGAGTTTCTTTGACATGCACAAAATATGAGCTATTGGCCATCATTACATTATTCTCCAAAGCCTGCTCTACTACCCGATCTTATTTTAATCTATGTGTTCTCTCTCTCCGATGGCACTCAGATTATGTGGCCCAACACCTGGTAGTGGAAACAAGCATTGGGTAAGTTTTTGAAAACTATTTCCTAATCTATGAGCTTTTTTTCACCGATGTCAATATTGATTATTGTTGATAATTCGAGGTCAAGATCTACCTCAACAAAGATATGCAAGTGCCATTTGGCATTGAACGAGCACAACATATTGTCATAAATGAGACCATCGATAACTTCTCTTGAGGCCAGCGAATGACCTATTGGAGCTACGATTTCCTTGATAAATATGTACAAAAAGAAAGGGATGTTACAAAGTCCTAGCCAAAGGAGATACCGCAAAGGTTTAGACTTGTTTGAAACGAACTTTGAGAACACTTGAAAAGGCATAAAGTCATATGCCACACATGCCACATGCCAACCATGCAACACGCCAACTTATGGCACTTGAAAGGCTCATTCTCAAAAACCAACAAAATGTGGAGTTGTTGATAGAAACTGACACTTGCTTACAACTAACCCTCTCAAAACCACCCTCACGAAACCATTGTTTGAGTGATTCAAGAGGAGCTTTCAAACCGAACATCTCGCCAATAAATGAGACCATCGATAACTTCTATTGAGGCCAGTGAATGACCTATTGGAGCTACGATTTCCTTGATAAATATGTACAAAAAGAAAGGGATGTTAAGAGAGTTCTACCCAAAGGAGATACCGCAAAGGTTTGGACTTGTTTGAAACAAACTTTCAAAACACTTGAAAAAGCATAGAGTCGTATGCCACACATGCCACACGCCAACTATGCCACATGCCAACTTGTGGTGCTTGAAAGGTGATTTCCTCATTCTCAAAAACCAACAAAACATGGAGTTGCCGATAGAAACTGACACTTGCTGACAACTAACCCTCTCAAAACCACCCTTATGAAACCATTGTTCGAATGATTCAAGGGAGCTTCGAACCGAACATCTGGTCAATAAATGAGACCATCAATAACTTCTCTTGAGGCTAACGAATGACCTATTGGAGCTAATGACCTATTGGAGCTATGATGTCCTTGATAAATATGTCCAAAAAGAAAGGCATATTAGAGAGTTCTACCCAAAGGAGATACCACAAAGCTTTGGACTTGTTTGAAACGAACTTTGAGAACACTTGAAAAGGCAGAGTCATATGCCACACATGCCACATGCCAACTATGCCACACGCCAACTTGTGGTGCTTGAAAGGTGATTTCCTCATTCTCAAAAACTAACAAAACATGGAGTTGCCGATAGAAATTGACACTTGCTGAAACTAACCCTTTCAAAAGCACCCTTACGAAACCATTGTTCGAGTGTTGAGGCCAACGAATGACCTATTGGAGCTACGATTTCCTTGATAAATATGTACCAAAAGAAAGGGATGCTAGAGAGTTCTATCCAAAGGAGATACCACAAAGGTTTGGACTTGTTTGAAACAAACTTTGAGAACACTTGAAAAGACATAGAGTTGTATGCCACACATGCCACACACCAACTTGTGGCACTTGAAAGGTGATTTCCTCATTCTCAAAAACCAACAAAGCGTGGAGTTGAATAGGAACTGACACTTGCTGACAACTAACCCTCTCAAAACCACCCTTATGAAACCATTGTTTCAGCGATTCAAGAGGAGCTTTCGAACCAAACATCTGGCCAATAAATGAGACCATCAACAACTTCTCTTAAGGCTAGTGAATGACATATTGGAGCTACAAATTCCTTGATAGATATGTACAAAAAGAAAGGCATGTTAGAGAGTTCTACCCAAAGGAGATATCGCAAAGGTTTGGACTTGTTTGAAACAAATTTTGAGAACACTTGAAAAGGCATACAGTCGTATGCCACACGCCAACTTGTGGCGCTTGAAAGGTGATTTCCTCATTCTCAAAAACCAACAAAACGTGGAGTTGTCGATAGAAACTTACACTTGCTAACAACTAACCCTCTCAAAACCACCCTTACGAAACCATTGTTTGAGTGATTCAAGAGGAGCTTTAGAACCGAACATCTGGCCAATAAATAAGACCATCGATAACTTCTCTTGAGGCCAACGAATGACCTATTGGAGCTACGATTTCCTTGATAAATATGTACAGAAAGAAAGGCATGTTAGAGAGTTCTACCCAAAGGAGAAACCGCAAAGGTTTGGACTTGTTTGAAACAAACTTTGAGAACACTTGAAAAGGCATAGAGTCATATGCCACACATGCCACATGCCAACTTGTGGTGCTTGAAAGGTGATTTCTTCATTCTCAAAAACCAACAAAACGTGGAGCTGTCGATAGAAAAACTGACACTTGCTGACAACTAACCCTCTCAAAACCACCCTTACAAAACCATTGTTCGAGTGATTCAAGAGGAGCTTTCGAATCGAACATCTAGCCGATAAATGAGACCATCAATAACTTCTCTTGAGGCCAATGAATGACCTATTGGAGCTACGATTTCCTTGATAAAAAGAAAGGGATGTTAGAGAGTTCTACCCAAAGAAGATCCACAAAGATTTGGACTTGTTTGAAACGAACTTTGAGAACACTTGAAAAGTCAGTCATATGCCACACATGCCACATGCCAACTTGTGATGCTTGAAAGGTGATTTTCTCATTCTCAAAAACCAACAAAATCTAGTGTTACCGATAAAAACTGACACTTGTTGACAACTAACCCTCTCAAAACCACCCTTACAAAACCATTGTTCGAGTCATTCAAGAGGAGCTTTCGAACCGAACATCTCGCCAATTAGAGAGATTTTCTTCAATTCTTCTTGTTTAGCCGATATGTTATCCCATGAAAGGGAGACAACAGAGGGTTTAAATCCAAATAGTTCTATGGAAGCTCCGGAGGCCTTAACCACCACCATTGAGCCCACATTATTCATCACCATTGATATGACCTCCCCTTCCAAGTTTTTCACTACGGGAGAGGAGTCCCAAAATAGTCCATGATATTACCCCTCCCAAGCTGCAAAACTAAGAAACCCCCATCTACCTAAGCCTCCCAACAAGAAGTCAAGCTCAACAAGCCTGACCACATCCACGACCTAAAGCGAAGAGCTGAGAATCAATCGACATTTTTTTTCTTTAAATGGAGGTTCAACCGAAGCCTACTCCCCGAACTTTTAACTTCGAAATTGCAACTGTACAAGTGAATGGGCATAGCACCTGCGAGACCCCCCGTATCCCACAAAGCAAGGGTTAGACAAGGTTACAACTGAGAGACATGGTTACAACTGGGTTTAACTGGCCTAAGCCATAACATGTCCAGCTTGGGACTTGAACCTTGGACCTCCGCCTCAAGAGGCCAAAGCTCAACCAACTGTCCTACAAGACGTGGACTGAATCAGTCGACATTGTTGGCATCCACAATTGCGAATTAAAAACAAGCAAGCGCAAACTCAAGGAAGGCGAACTCTCAGCCTACTCCACGATAACAAGTTGCAAAAGCAAGCCATCAACCAGGATACAAGTTGCAAAAATAAGCCACCCGCAACCCAACACAAGCACGATCCTCTAAGCCCTGACACTTGCGATGTTGAAGGCACAAGCTCGATCCTCAGCCATGCGCAATGCTGAAGGGTCAAGAGGACACACATGCGATGCACTGCAGAAAACAATCGCGATGCTCACTGCAGAACACAATCGCGATGCTCACTACAGAACACAATCGCGATCCGCTCTAAACACACACGACACGATGTGAAGCTCCATACAGAAGATAAATACGATCCTCTAGAGGCGATTCTCTAGCCACGACAACGCGATGTTGAAGGCATCCTCCATGCGATGCCCAAAGCTGAACACAATCGTGATTCCCACGAACTGCTGTCACAATCGCGATGCTCAATAATGGCCACTCTGCGCGCGGGTCACAATCGGACATTCGTGGACAAGCGTGAGAATAAAGAGGCCAACAGCGCTCGCGATCCCGACAAGGCCCACAATCGCGATCTGGTACACATTGCGATTGCGACTCGGGAGTAAGATTTTTCAGAGTCGCCGCAACACACATGAGACTCGGAGGCCAATGACGGCACTCCAGATAATCTCACCTCGGACGGCAATCACGACAATCGAGACAACTAGCACGGCCTTCCAGCACCACACTCAACCAAACTCCACCACAAACCAGATAAACGCACCCATGGACAGAACAAAGAAGAATGATTGATTTCTTTTGTTTCATTAGAGCTTGCAAAGAATTTCACGCAGAAATTGTCATAAACAAAAGTGTTCCTCGCTTACGGTAAAGAGGCGCCATCTCTGCATTGAAGTAGTAGCCACCTCAGCTTTCAGGTCCATAACTCGTCCAGCCACAGCTCTGCCTTCAAGTAAAAACTCGAACTGCAACAACGTGCTGGTGTCTTTCAAATAGAATTAAATAGTAGCTAGCAGAGCAACGATGCATGGTGGTATCTCTCACGCAATTGTGAAGGAGACGTGGTTGATGGTGGTAGCTCTCACACAGTTGTCAAAGGAGATGCGGTTTCGCAATAATCGCATTCAGATCCACGGAGCTGATCAAGAGTTCGAATCCACCTCTGAGATATTGGAAAGCTCGAAAAGGGGCAGCTAATCAACGGTTAGAATACTTCTGGGATGTTGGGAAGCTCCAACGGCGTGTGGAAGGGACTCAATCGTATTATATGTCTATAGATGGGAATCCCTCCGCGAACAGATTTCAGAGCTCCGGCTATGTTGATGAAAACAAAAATCACCTTCTGCGCATTGAACTGGAGGCAAGAATGTTACCCTACTTTTCTCGAATTGGAATACATGCTCTCCCAGCGGCTTCACACAGTGATCAATGTTCTTGATCAACACATGACGAATGAAGCTGTCGATTCCAGAGTCAATGGCCATGTTGCAAAACAGAAAGTCCACATTCTGCATGATAAATTGACAAAGGAATTTTAATCTGTCACTATCCCTCGGCATCTGAAATAGCATCATTAGCAATCATTAACTCTCAACTATTTACATGGTAAAGAAGCTGTTGCATCCCCGGTTCTGGTCATGTTGCGAAGAACAACATTCACTATCTGCACACAACATCAGAGTAAGGAATGTTACTCCATTGCTGTATTTCAAAATTGCACTTCATGACTCTTAGCAGGCTTGGCATAAGAATCATCATTTCTCAAGTTCTTTTCTCGTGACAGAAGCAGTTGAATCCAGCGCTCTGATGATGATGTTGATGCAGAAAAGTTCACCGACTGGATGGTGATTTTGGCAAAGGCAGCACGATCTACTTTCCATAGCCAGGGCAGCGTCGTCCGAAACTAATTCGGAACCACTATTTCACCCATGATCTTCATCATTCCGAATCCCCTGTCCCAGCCGGACAAATAGACAGCATCTTCAAGGCCTTGCAGTTTACTTGCTGTGGACATGTTAGACGAATAAGCACATACAGAAGCCGATTATGTTTATAATTTGGAGATATATAAATAGACAGTGACTCGCCTACATTACCCTTTAGCTGCTTGACACAATGATCATTTACCCTAAACTATAATACAGTGACAGTAGCCGTTTAGACTGTGTTTACTTGCTCACTGTTCAGAATCCCCATCCACATTCGGGTCATGGTGGGCTTGCTGAATTCGCTGTTCAAGCTGGACAAATACATAACATCCACACGTACATACGAATTCTATGCCATTGCCATGTAATATGAATTTGCATATGCATAGATCGAAGGTATTCGTGAAGCAGGTGCAGACACGGATGATGTTTGTCGATCAGAGGCACGTTGTCTACAAGACATGTGACAAAATGTATTGAACTGTAACAAATAATTCTGCACGAATAGAAGACATGAATTGTGAACAAACTGTGAAGCAGTAGAAAAAGTGACAATAATCGAAAAGAGGCGTGCTTTTTGCACTTGTAGCCTTTTTATACGCCATTCTAGAAAGAAAAGGAATTCTACATGAAAGTGTGCCAACTGATTCAGCGCGCATTCACGCATCAAACACGAAGCAGATCGCCTGATTAGTCAACCTTGGAGATTATCACCCAAAATAGGATTCAGTTGTTCCATGAATGACCAACTGGATACCTACTCAGAACTAAATTCTGATCTGATGTACAGACAATCCGATTTCAAAAATCGAATTATAGAAATCTAAAATTGCTTCTTCTCGACTTAACTGTTTCTAATTGTTAGACAGATACCTTTTAAGCCTCATACGCAAAGATATGACTACTCTACTACTAGGGCAAACCCTGAATTCACAACCAACGCCTGAAACGTTATATAATATAATAAAAAGAAAAGTTTATATACCAAGCAAGGAGACCAAGAGAACCAGCCTTTTACACCATAAACAGGCATGTTGACAATTCAATTAATTCTCCACATAATTAAGGAAGAAAATCTAGATGGACTGATTTAAGCTCCATCTAATTCGGGCATGCAAATACTATAGACAAAGCGTAATCTGCATGCCCAATTTCACGTCCAGGACCGTAAAGAGAATGTACAAAGGTATGGATTAAAACAAGGGGGGAAACGGGGAACGAGCACCCGGGAAAGACGGGCTTTAGGGAACGAAAAGAAAGACGAAGAAGACTCTGGGAACGCCATTTGCACCACCGATGGCCGATAGAGACCCAGACTACGGAGGGAGGGAAAGAGATCGAGAGGGTCAAAACGGGACCAGCGGCATGAGCAAAAGCGGAAGACGGGGGCTATTGGGCCTCGATGGTGGCAGCAGCGGCGGCGGAGGCCGCGGAGGCAGCACTGGCAGCCGACGGGGAGGGCAGCTTATCCCACTTCTTGGAGGACGACGACCGGTGGAGGCGGCAGCGGAAAGACCCCTCGTGCGTGGTGGGTGCGCACAGACACCGGGGCTTGTGGGCGGCACCGCCGTCACCCGCCCCGGAGACCCCAGCCGCGGACAAGGAAGACGAAGAAGAAGACGAAGACGACGACCGTGGGGATGACGCCTTCGGTGATTGAACACCGCCGTACTTCGAGGCCATGTTGATGGCTGTGCTGGAAGAAGCGGCAGGTGGCGCTGGAGGGCGGCGTCGCTCGAGCTGTATAGCCTAGGATACACAGAGAGAGGAAGATAGACTGCAAAATGAGTGCATGAAGGAGATACCCTGCATTTATAGGGCAAAGTGCGTGCCCTGCTCCGTCGGACGCAGACATGGATGCAGAGTATCTCGACAGATCCATTATCAGGATAGGCCCGTTCGGCAAATAATTCTCATTTTCTGGAACAGGTCCCACACGTGTGCCCTCCTCTGTTTCGGGATCCACACTCTTTGTTGGCGCCATGCACAAAAAGAACGAACATATCCTCTTGCAATTCCGTCTTGGGCTGCCATTCCCCTCATTCTACAGAGAGTTCATCCACATGCAAGAGAGATGAGATCTGTGTGTGTGCATAAAAACATTATCCAAAAAATTCCACATCCATAGGAATGATTATACTCTAAATAAATATATTGTGTGTAGACCAGGACTTGAGTTGGATCTTTATGTGGATATTTCTGTAGCATTGTTGTTTTCTAAACGTATTCACTTGTACAATTACATTTTCAATCAAAGTTAAAGCTTGGGGGAGTAGGCTTCCGCTGAATCTTTATTTTAAAAAAACAAAGATATCCAATATCTCAAGGTTGGACTTGAGAGCCATAGTGCAAGCTCAAGAGAGACTTTTATGACTTCTTCTCACAATACCTTTCTCCCTACACAAAAAGAGAACTAGGTTTTTGCATGCTTTAGTGTAGCAATGGAGGGAGTTCACACAATTTGCATAACACCATTGTCGTTTATACCAAATTTCACTAGTATGATTTCTTTATAATTGTTTATTTTTTCCAAAAACATGTATGCCTTTGTTAAAATTTAATCCTTGAAATTTTAAAGTGAAAGGTGGCTGCGCATAGTATGGCATGGGGCATACCCTTCATGTCCTTTATTGTATGGCAAGGCATGCATCAACCTTTGTAACACATTCCATGATGGAAAGAAGCTCTCTTTTACTTTTTCCCTTACTTTCTTTCTTGTTATCATGCAGCATAGGATCCAATCTCTTCAAGCTTTAATCGTTCTTTACCTTCATAGATTACTCATGAAATTTTTCTTTTAATAAACCATGGCAAAAATATATTACAAACCATAGCCAAATATTATGTAGGTAGAAAATTAGCACATCAAAGGTAACAATGTTGGAGTTTGAGGAGAAAGAATGCACAAAAAGCTATACAGGGATAACCAAAGTACTTAGATTCTTCCACATAATCTTGCTTCACATAAAGGTAAATGGAATGTATTTGAGGCAACAAAGCTCACCTCATTGAAACAGAGAATGACATCATTGACAATGATGATTCCACTCTAGTGATAGTTTCGAATATTGGCAAATCACCTGTCTAAAGTGTGATTATAGGTCTACGTCACGGGCCTAGTTCAGGTCAAGAGGTTTTAAGGCAATGGATAAAAATAGTTTTTAATGGATAGTTTCGAATAGTTTCGAATCTTGGCAAAATCACCTGTCTAAGAGTGTGATTATAGGTCTATGTCACGGGCCTAGTTCAGGTCAAGAGGTTTTAAGGCAATGATTATAGGTCTATGTCACGGGCCTAGTTCAGGTCAAGAGGTTTTAAGGCAATGGATAGTTTCGAATAGTTTCAAATCTTGGCAAAATCACCTGTCTAAGAGTGCGATTATAGGTCTATGTCACGAGCCTAGTTCAGGTCAAGAGATTTTAAGGCAATGGATAAGGAGTAACTAGGATTCAAGGGGGATTTTTGCCCATATCATCCAGTATTAATTACCATATAATTACGTGTTGTTCACTTTTTAGAATTTTGATAGCAATTTGGTAGTGGTTACCGAGGATCAATGATTAATTAGGTTAATATATGTGACTTTTCTAAATGGCATCATGGGTTTAATCTAGGGGCTCCCAAGACTATGCATATTCCTATGTGCATGGATATTCTAGATATGTTGATGGACTTCTATCCTAGGATTACGGTTTTTTGGGTAAAGTTCTTGGACAAAAGGTTATTAGGGGAGGGATAGATCTCAAGTAGGATCCTCAAATTTTAGTGGAAGTTGAGTTATCAAAAGAACTCAAGACATAATTTTTCATTAAAGTCTCTTCATGAAGAAAAAATAACATACAATAACCCCTCCAATATAAAGCTCCAAGTCGAAGGGGGTAACCAAACCACATGGGGACATGTGTGCCTTCTATCATAGGGGTGCCTAAGGTGATCACATGGTCTCCAAGCTTAGGAAATCACATGAAATCACATGCCTTCTAAAAGGAACCCTCCAAGCTCTCACGTATGAACAAAGTGACCAGGAGAAGCTTCCAATCAAACCTAAGGTACTCAACTTTAGAGAATTAACCCTAAGTTTCAAGGCCCTTCAAATAGGGGTAGATAAACAATAAATCCCAAGGGTTTTACACCTAACTAGAAACCCAAGGGTTCTATCCCTTGGACTCATGTGGCTATACAACATTCCAACAGGTGTATGGACTAAAATAGCAAGTTTTTCAACACTAGTTATTCTTGAACTAGTCTATTTTGGATTAATTGTTTCACATATCAATTCCAAAGTACATAGGTACTTTCTTGGTGTCATTTGCAAGCTAAAAGGGCCTACTTTATAAATCTAAAGTGCATCATGGCTGGTACAAAGCAGGTTTTAACAGTACCACCTCACTTCCTTGAGATATCCATCCATCTCTTCCAATAGTGATATCAGAGCAAGTTGAGGTAAAATGGGAGATCGCTTCCCTTCTTTCATTGACAAATTGGACAGGAATAATTATCGAGCATGGTCTTTGCAACAGAGTCTCCACAATACCAGCTCACGAATGAATGTGTGCTCACCTCCCAACCATATGCCTCTAGATATAGCCGCTTGAATCAAGGAGTACCACAAATGTAACTAAAGTCCACAAGTGCATGTGCAATCTCCTCCACTCCTTTAGTACCTTCCACTAGAGTCTACTAGTGGTGGTTGTACTCACCACTCGAGTTAAGTCTCTCAAGACTCAAGTTAAATCACGTTAACTTGAGTTGGAAGGCTCTAGAGCTTCTTGGGCAAAACTCTCTCCCCATGCTCCCCATGGGGATTGAACCCAAGACCTCCTCCTTCACAACCATGAGACTTAACCACTAGGCCAAGTGGATTACTTGAATATGAGACCACATGAACTTATACTTGAGTCTATTCTTGAGATCTTTGGTCCTACACGAGTGACCAAACAGTATCCGATTTTAGATCTGTATGAAGCAGTCGGATCCCTAGACCATAGACTTATTTTATTACATCTTCCCCCTTTGGGAAAGATTTTCATCCTCGAAAATAAAGCTATATATAGTATCCATAGGCAACCCCCGAGCCTCATGTTCTAATACCGAAAGAACATGAGCATTCATTCAATTAGTCATCTACTTAGAACTTGAAAGTAGAAAACTTTATCGTTCGTTGACCAACTTAAAACTAGAAAGTCGGAAAATGTCATTGGATTGTAGAAACTTTTTCCCATGTTGAATTTTCTTCACGTCCATCCTTCCATTTTACTAAGCACACTTCGTACAAATGACTTCTTGTACGTTTATCTCGGGTGCGAAGTATCCTTTCAGTTCATGAGGAACTGTTTCACTTACGAGAAGTGGAAGAATAACCTGTTGTCCAACTAGATTATATGAATCTGTTAGACTCTTCCTAAGTCGGCTAACATGGAACACTGGATGAATCCAACTATATTCTGGAAGTTGTAATTCATAAGCCCATAAGCCAACTTTTCTGGTGATTGGAAGAGGACCGCAATATCTAGGCGACAACTTGGCACATTGACCAGTCTTAAACTTTTCCGACCTTTCAGGAACACGAAGATGAACTTGATCACCAACCTGAAAAGTAATATCTCTTTGCTTAGGATCGGCATAAGCTTTTGCACGGTCTTGAGCTTTCTTTACGTTTTCTTTAGCTATCTTTAACTTAAAGTTCATACTTGAAGGAATTCTTGAGCTGCTTGAACTCGTTCATTTTGAAGTCCCACTGCATATGGAGACCTACGCTGGAACCCATACATCAACATGAATGGACTAAATTCAGTTGATGAATTCTTGGCACTATTATAGGCAAATTCAGTTGAGGGTAAATAGTCTTCCCAATCAGTTTGTTTGGAAGTAACATAAGCTCTGAGTATGTCTTCCAAAATTTGATTGAATTTCTCGGTTTGTCCATCCATCTGGGGATGTTCGGTGCTTAATTTAGTTTCAAGTCTACTAAAGAATGCTCGCCAAAAATGACTTGTAAATCGAGCATCTCGATCAGAAACTATGTCTACTGGAAGACCATAGAGTCTGTAAAGCTGATTTACAAATATTTTTGCAAGTTCTGGAGTCTTATATGTAGTCTTGACTTGAATAAATTGAGCAAGTTTAGTCAATCGATCAACTACAACCCAGACTGAATCAAAGCCTTTCAGTACGGGGTAACCCTAAAATGAAATCCATGGAAATACTTTCCCATTTACCTTTGGGAATCTGCAAAGGATTCAGTAATCCTCCAACTTTAAGTCGATCAAACTTATCGACTTGACATTTATGGCACTTGGATACATAGTTTTGCACATCTCGATGTAAACTATGCCAATAAAAATGTCATTTAACTAATTCATAGGTTCGGTTAATACCATGATGTACAGCACTTGAAGCATCGTGACATTCGAAAAGTACTTGATTTCGTATGTTCGGAAGATTTGGGACACAAACCTTACCTTTATAAAGCAAATATTCATCTTGGAGAGAATAGTGTTTAAAATTTCCCTCTGAAGTATAGTAACTCCAGAATCTAACAGGATGCAGTATGAAGTTAATTTAACATCATTGAGTAAAGATTCGAACTTGTTTACGAATAGAAACGTCTTAGTCAAAGAAATCAGCAAGGGAGAAAAAGCACCCTGTATTGGTGAAAAATCGACACATTCCGGTGATATTTCGGTACCAGATGCTGAAAGATCGCAGTTTTTCGGTGGCAGTTTACCATTTTTTGGTGAATCATCAGTCCAGTCACCGCTATTGGGAGTAAGCTTTCCTACATTTGACATCAAGAAGGAAGGTAGCTTGTTCGAAACCGAGATTCGAAACATACTGAACAAGATTATCGACCCAAAAGTGCACAGGCTGACGATACAGATTCTGACGATTCAGATATTCAGCCTCGAGGTACAGAAGATAGTCACAATACAACCATCAACGCCATGAACGGGCAACAACAACAACCATGCCCACCAAGGCCGACTCCAACCGGAGTAACGTACACTAAATTCGGTGGATTTCCAAGAGATGACCCAGATGCTCATGTACGCACATTTGAGATAAGTTACGCAGTGCTCAACCATCCACCCGATCCAGCGTATAAGGCTATTGTCTTCCAGTCTACATTGGTTAATGAAGCAGCCAGATGGCTTACAGAATATGATATTACCATTTCGGCACCTATGAAGCAGTAAGGGATGCATTTTTGCAAAGATTCAGGCTAAAGAAGAATCCAGCCGAAATTTTCTATTACCTGCAAAACAATAGACAAAAGATAAATCAAACAGTGCAGGAATATGCCACTCTATTCAGAACCCATTTGAGGCAATTACCACCAGCACATGCCAACCTACCGGATGACGTTATCACTCAATGGTTTATCAATGGATTGACTCCGCAACTTAAACAAATTATGATCATACGCTGTGTAGGAGCTATGACGCTAGATGCAGTGATTGCAATGGCTTTGCAGCTGGAAAACAAGGTTGGAGGATTTACAGAAGACTTGGAATGGTTAAAGGCAAATAAAAATGTTGCAGAAGACCCGACCAGACAAATGTTCTGCACCACATGCAAGAATTCAGGGCACACTAGTGCCACTTGTGCACTTAATCAGTTGTTTTGCGCTATCTACAACACGACCGGACATACTACCGAAAACTATGTATACAACACCAAAGTGTAGGGAACCGCAACTGCCAATGCTATTATACAGGAACCAGGTCAGCCAACCAATCATTATGTAGCTCCGCAAATGAGAAACAACCAGCAACAAGGCTATCGAAATTACAGAGGACAGAGAAATAATAACTACAATGCAAATCGCTGGCAGGCCGGACCAGCACAGGAAAATCCCAATTTGCCACCACCGTGCTGCCATTTTTGTGGTGAATTCGGTCACATTAGAAGATTTTGTAAGGATGCAGCTGAGTATGATCAGAGGAAGAAAGAACGACAAAACCCAATGACTAATATGGTACAAATCACACCCGTAGAAACGCAAGCTACAGTAATCCAGACCCGATCCGATAAGCAGCTGCAACCAGCGGCAGGAGTATTTGAACCAGGCATACGTGAACAACAAAGGATGTATGTTAAGGCAGTCAATGGACCACCGCCGAACCTCCAGTGTTTCCAGATCCTATTCCGGTGACCCAGGCTCCGCTAACCAAGGAAGGAACACAAAAACAAGATTCTAATTCAGTAGCAGGCACATCATCTTCAGTAGATACATCCTCTTCAGCCAGCGCATCATCTTCAGAATCCGTGGAAAGCACAATTCAATCACATAAGGCCTGCGAGATTTTATCTAAAGCGTCCATTACTCTTCCTCTTGGCCAATTACTTGCACTAGTACCAGGAGTTCTTTAACAATTCCAACAACAGTTCAGTCATGTACCTTCTTGCATTCCAGCAACAGCGGTAGTGCAATCGGAACCTGATTCTACGGTTGATCATTCGGTAAGAAGTTAGGATGGACTGAAATCGAACCAGTTCAGTTCTTTGTCAGAATGGCTGCACTATGTAAGAAGTTAGGATGGACTGAAATTGAACCAGTTCAGTTCTTTGTCAGAATGGCTGACCAGTCAAGAGTCCATCCAGTAGGACTTGTGCGGGATGTACCAATAACTTTGCAGGGTACCACATTTAAGATGACCTTTGTCGTCCTAGAATTACTAGAATCCACCCTTGATTATAATCTTCTTTTTGGTCATCCTTGGCTGAAGCAAGCTAAGGTCATACAAGATTGGTCTGCACAGGAACTCACTTTCAAAGATAATAATCGTAAATATATTGTAAGACTAGATGCTATACAGCCTTGCGAATTGCATGCTAGACCGTATTTTGCAGAACCAGTTCATATGTTAGATGGGTTGTCAGATGATGAAGAAGAAGAGTTTTTAAAGAACAACATTGACTTA
This sequence comes from Ceratopteris richardii, assembly GCA_020310875.1. Classification (NCBI taxonomy): domain Eukaryota; kingdom Viridiplantae; phylum Streptophyta; class Polypodiopsida; order Polypodiales; family Pteridaceae; genus Ceratopteris; species Ceratopteris richardii. The sequence continues at coordinate 12,065,977 of CM035439.1, forward strand.
ATTTCCCTAGGAACTGTTGATCTACAATCTGTTGTAGATAATTGGAATCCTGCAGTTTGTACGGTGATGCCTGTAATAGAAGAAGATAAGAAGGAAGATACTACTGCTATAGATGACGCTCAACTGCAACAACTTTTTAAGCCAGCTGACGATACAGAGAAGCCCCGACAATTTTATGTTCCAGAGGATCAGTTGATCACTTATAATTTAGGAGATGAAGACCATCTGCGTCCTGTCATGATAAAAGAAAACTTACCGGAAACATTTCAAGCAGACCTAGTCTAGCTACTCCGAGAGTTCTCCGACGTCTTTGCATGGGATTACAAAGATATGAAGGGTTTGGACCCGCGCATTTATCAACACAGGGTCATGCTGAAGCCGGAAGCAAGACCAATCAAACAACCAAGCTACCGGATGAATCCAAACTATGCATCACAGGTAAAGGCAGAACTTGATAGGCTACTCAAAATCGGATTCATTGTACCAGTAGAGCATGCTGAATGGATCTCACCAATTGTTATTGTGTCTAAAAAGAATAAGCAGCTTCGAATATGTGTAGATTACCGGAAACTGAACGCAGCTACGGTGCTTGATCCATTTCCGCTACCTTTTCTTGACACAATGCTTGATAGAGTAGCAGGACATGAAATGTATTCATTCCTAGATGGATACAGTGGGTATAATCAAGTTAGAATGGCTGAACAGGATATACCAAAGACCGCTTTCATCACCAATTGGGGCGTTTTTGCTTGTACCATAATGTGGTTTGGATTAAGAAATGCCCCAAGTACTTTTCAGAGGTGTATGCAGGAAATATTCTCCCCTTACCTTGCCTCGTTTATGCAAGTTTATCTAGATGATTTTTCATTATTTGGCAAGATAGTAGCACACTTGTTCCATTTACGGTGTTGCTTTGAAAAATGCAAAGAATACAGACTCTGTTTGAACCCAAACAAATTTGTGTTTGCGGTTTCATGTGGAAGGCTACTTGGCCACATCGTATCTGCACAAGGTATACAGGTGGATCCAGATAAAATTACAGCTGTGTTAGAAGCACCTGTGTCCACTACACCTAAGGAAGTGATGCGCTTCATGGGTCAAGTAAGATGGCATGGTCGGCACTTACGGTGGCTTGCTCATTTGGCAATACCACTGAACAGATTAATCACAAAGACTCCTCAACAATTTGAGTGGACTCAAGAATGTCAGATAGCATTTGATCGTTTAAAGTGTTTATTAACACAAGTTCCCATCTTACAGCCTCCCGACTGGGATCACCCCTTTCATGTATTTGTTGATGCCTCAGATATAGCAATTGGAAGCGTATTAATGCAACAAACGAATAAGTGGTTTAGACCAGTATACTATGCAAGTTGAAGGCTTGCCCCTGCGGAAAAGAATTACTCTGTAACTGAAAGGGAATGTCTGGGTTTAGTATACTCTGTCAAGAAGTTCAGGCATTATTTACTTGGCCGCAAATTTACTTTTCATGTAGATCATGCTGCACTTGTCTATCTGGTTCAGCAACAGCACTTAGGTGGTCGATTAGCACGATGGGTTCTGCTTTTACAAGAATTTGATTACGAAGTTATTCATCGCCCTGGTAGTTCACATGCCTTAGCAGATTTCCTTTCTCGCTTAGATTCTGGTGAAGCTCCGGTCGGTGTAGATGACACAACACCGGAAATTTATGTTTCTGAACCGACTAATGATGAAATTGCAGACCCACCTATGCCATCTACATACTATGATCAGATATTGACCTTTCTTACTGATGGATGCCTCCCTTCTCAGACTTCTACTGCAATATGTAGGAAAATTGCAGATTTGAGCCGCCGATTTCGGTTGATTGCTGGGGAATTATACTATATGGATCACACTAGAGTTTTACTTCGTTGTATTCAACCACATGAAGTTAACTCAGTCATTACTTTGGCTCACTCAATTCCTTCCGGTGGCCATTTTGCAACAGATTTAACGCACCGAAAAATTCTGCAAAGCGGACTTTGGTGGCCTACTATATACAAGGATGTATCACAGTTTGTCAAACAATGTGATAGTTGTTAGAGATCTGGACAGCCCTTGCAACGTCATCTTTTCCCTCTACAACATGTCTTGCCATTAGAGCCTTTTCAAAAGTGGGGTCTAGACTTTATCGGACCTATTACACCGCCAGCAATACTCAGCAATAATCGTAATATTCTAACCTATACAGACTATGCAACCAGATGGGCAGAAGCATGGGCTTTAAAATCTACCACAGCTGTTTCGGTGGCAAATTGCCTAATGAAAGATATCTTTCCGCGCTTTGGATTACCTTTGGAGCTTGTTACAGATCAGGGCACTCATTTTGTTAACAATCTAATGAAAGTACTCACACATTCTTTTCAGATCACGCATAAATTCAGTTCACCTTTGAGTTGATCCGTCAAAGGTACTGCTATCTTAGCATACCCAGCCACAAACTTCCGATAATATCCTACCAATCCGAGAAAACTTTGTAATTCTCGAATTATCTAGGGCTCAGGCCATTCAAGAATCACTTTGATCTTATCCGGGTCTACTTTGATTCCTTCCGCAGAAATAATATGGCCTAAATACTTTACTTCCTGGGTAAAGAAATCACACTTTGACTCTTTACCGTAAAGTTGATTGTCGCGAAGAAGTTTAAAAACTTTTTCCAGATGCTCTAGATGACTTTCATACTCTATACTGTAGATCAATATGTCATCTAAAAAATCTACTACAAACTTTCCTAAGTATGGTTGCAAGACTTGATTCATCAAGCTCATAAACGTTGCGGGTGCAATAGTTAACCCGAACGACATTACCAAAAACTCATAATGACCATATTAGTTCGAAAGGCTATTTTAGGAATATCATCATCTTTAATTCTAACCTGATGATATCCTTGGCATAGGTCAATCTTTGAAAAGATTTTAGCTCCCTTTAAGCTGTCAAAGAGATCTTCAATCAATGACATGGGATACTTATTCTTTATTGTCGGCTTGTTCAACGCCCTGTAGTCCACGCACAACCTCATCGAACCATCTTTCTTTTTTACAAGAAGGATGGGTGCGGCCCAAGGGAACTGGCTTGGCCTAATAAAAACTTTGTCCAGACATTCCTTGATCTGTTTCTCAACTTCCAGATTCTGGACATAGGTGCTATGCTAGCGAGCTAATACAGTAAACGGTTAGCTAATACCGGGTGAATGATAAAGCTAATACTGAGTTGTAAACGTATTAGCACTGAGTTGTAAACGAAAATTAACGTTCAGTAGGGGTTTTGGGATTTTGTCTTGGTTCCCAGAAGCAGATTTATTCTATGATCAATGCTTCCACGAGAGGGTGGCAAGTCATGGGGGAGTTCCTTAGGGAACACATCTTTAAATTCCTTCATTAATTCATTGAATTTAATATACACTTCACGTGGAATAAATGACGAGACACAAGAAACTTGTTTTGTATTATCTGAATCAATTACATCGGTGCTAAGGACCAAAAAAGCTTGGGTCCTAGCTTCACTGCTTACAAGGTTCTTTAATTCTATATGTGAAATCAAAGGGGTGCTTGGAAAGTTGTATTCGCCCTTGATTTTATACAACACTCCGTCACGCTGGAATTCCAAAGTGTTTGTATAATAGCATCGAGACAATGAAGGTCCAAGACTCCAAAGCCACTCTCTCCCTAAAACCAAATCTACCCGGTCCATATTCATAATTTGGAAGTCCAATTCGTCTTTATAATCTTGGATTTCCAGTTCCAAATTTGAAATCATGGTATCCCAAACACGAGTATCCTTCCCGTGCATCATAGATACAACATATCTATGAGGAGATGGACTCTGAGGAAGAGCTAGTCTTTTCACAAGTGCATAATTTATAAAATTATACGTCGCTGAGTCGTCCACCATTATCCGGATGGTGTGACCTTTGACGGACCCGTGCAATTTTACCGAATCATGTGGACCAAATTCTTGAGGTTGCCACATGTGTTTGGAAACTTGGCACTTCTGGGTACTATCACAATGCATGAGATGAACCTTCTTTGCACTTGAATTTTCATCCAAGTTCAAAGTTTGGATCAGATGAATCTATTGTTTCCCCTTACCTTTGTCAGTCAAAGAGGCTTTACTATCTCTTCCAACTAGAGAGTTCCTACTACAATGTCTTGGCTTGAGGCATTTAAAACACAAATTTTCCTTTTGTGCTTTAACAAGATCTTCTTAAGAAAGCACATGTCTAAAAATACGAGGTTTTTTAGATGTGCGTCAGATGATCTTGGCCCCTTGCCCTTGCGCTTAGTGGTATTTCTTTGGAAATGACCACTTTCCGATGGGACATCTACATGGGAGTTATCCTCATAAATCTACGCTACATTAATCGCTTCATCAAGTGATTTAGGCACGTGACTCTTAACCTCAATCCGGATTCGTTGGTTAAGTCCTCTGACAAAACCATGAAGCCGATGGAAGTCATCAAGGTTTTTTCAAATTTAGAATAACGTCTCAGTACTCTGAAATATAAACCGATAATGGCCTTCCTTTCTGTTGAATTCTATCCCATGCCTCCCAGTTACGTTCCTCCTCATTCTCAAGGAGAAACTCTTTCTTAAAGAGACGGGTGAATTGAACCTAGGTTGAAGGTTTTTGATGAGTCTCAGAGAGACTCATCCACCACATATAAGCCTTAGGGCCAAGCCATAAACTGGCCTCTACCACCCTCACACGCTCAGGGGTGTTCTTAAGCTAGTGGACATCATGCCACTTTTCTAAGAACGTCAAAGCAACGTCTTTATTCCTATCCTTACCCGAGAAGTAAGGGGGAGGCAAATCCTTTCCCAAAGAAAGATCTACTGGACGGCTTTGACTTGCTACTTGCCCCGTAGAATTAGCAAATAGTGGAGCGGTAGGAGTCATCAAGCTAAGACGACTGAAGCTACCAGTTAGGGGAAATAAATATGCTTGGGAGATGGATGTATCCGGACCCTTCTCCAACAAAACAGACATCAGTGAAGTTGCAATCGTATATGGCTACCCAAAGTAACCCTACCTACATCCTTAGGCTTCTAGAGTAAGTCCAAAATAGCCTTAAAGTGAACTTAAACTCCGTCAAAAGATTGACGAAGTTCCACAACTTCTACCGGGACATTGGACAAATGTCCAAGGCCCTCCTCTACTCTCAACAACATACCTTCCAAATCATTCCTCTCGTTTGAGGTGGTGTTGATATCCCCTCACAACGTGGTTCCCTCAATGTCTAAATTTAATGTCGTTGTAACTATGCTTGATGCATCAATCACATGACTAGGAAATTAAATTGTTCATGCAGATGTATGCAATGCACGTAACACTACTGGTGGACTAGTCATGAATGAAGATGCTGCAAGAATAGGAACTGAAACATACATCGATGCGCTAATACTACTCGTCAACGCAGCGTGGCTTGAAGTTCCCTCCATTGCACACAATCCGTATACAAACTTACTTAGATTCCTAACGTAAGTGGAGTGTGTGATCAAATCAAAAGTACGATGCACAAAATTTCACAAGAAAAATTCCCTGATCCGTTTGTGCTTTGAAGTGAATTGAATTCTAGCAAAGAGTGCTAGAATAATGACGTGGCTTCTCCTTCAGGGATGGATGGACTTCGCAACTTTTCTTTGCCTTGTTTTATGTTGCCTTCTCGAGTCAAATCGATGATTCGAATTTGGTTTGGGCCGAGGTAAATAGCAGGAAACTCAAGAATTCGTAGAGGACTTTAGAGATTTTGGGTTTGAGATGATTCCAAGGCTCGGGTCAAGCAGAGGGTATGGGTAGAAGCTCCAAATAGGTGTCGATTGCAGGGATATTGCAATGAAATCTTCCAAGAAAAGTACGCAAGAAGTCGCATATCACAGGTGCATAGAGAAATTCTCTATTCTCGTAGACGTTGCGCATTTGAATCCCACTTGGAATTGTTGAAGAAGTTTACATCCTTTTTGCTTACGGTTTGAACATCTGCTGCATGGAAAATTAACCTAATAATGAAATCACAGGTTAAAAGGCAATCACACACGATTGTTCTCTTGATTAAAACAATCGTCTCTCAATCAGAAGGTTACGGGTTCAAAACCCGCATGCGACCCTGCTAAAGATAGTACTTCTTTTTGTAACCTCCTCCTTGAGGTATCCGGCCAAAAGAATTTGGGAGATAATGATGCACACCCGTGAGCAAAAGACTCCATGCACAAGTGGCTGATGCTTTACGCAAATGATGTTTCTAATGGTGAGATGATAATGTTAGGTGTGTGTAGAAGTGCGAGAGACACACGAGAAGCACACACAAAGAGCACAAACATAGCAAGACACACAGAGAAGAAGATGGCTGGAATAGCTCTCTGTATTGATCGATGAACTGAACTGAAGTAAGAGCTTAATAATATCCCTAAGTACAAAGTACCACCACATATGAGAGTATCAAGTATGTGGTAACATGGGGAAAAAACCTCTAGCCAGCACTAGAGTAAAAAGTGCCCATGTATAGGGAAAAGGTTCACATCAAAGCTACACGAGGAACACATAAGTGTAACAAACCCCCCTAGAGCGAATGATGTGAACACATACAGAGAGTGACAGATCAGCCCCCACAAGGTAATAAGCCTAAAGCTTTGCGAAAAGCTTCAAACTTTTTCCGTGGAAGAGCTTTGGTGAATATGTCTGCCACATTATCTTGTGTAGGCACATATACCAAATCAATATCTCCTGCATGAAGGCACTCTCTCACATAGTGATAATGCACCTCAATATGTTTGGTCCGTGCATGAAACACTGGGTTTCGTGCAACAGCCAAAGCACTCTGACTATCTGTGAGAATATGCGTAGCAGCATCAATCTCCATGCAAAGATCCATCAATAGGCGTCTCAGCCATATACACTCCACTGTAGCTGTGAAAACTACCCTGTACTCAGCTTCACAACTCGATGTCGCCACTGTAGGTTGCTTCTTACTCAACCAAGATATGCATGAGTCTCCAAGGAAAAAGCAATTACCACTAGTGGACACGCGAGTATCATAACAACCAGCCCAATCACTATCTGTAAAAGCGTGCAAGCATGGCTGAATATCTCTGCCATAAAAGAGACCTAAGCTCAAAGTGCCTCGAAGATATCTAAACACACGTTTCACCGCTTGCCAATGCTTAGTGCCAGGGCTATGCATGAATCGACTCAACTGGGAAACTGCATACTGTATATCCGGCCTTGTGTTGCATGCATATATAAGACATCTCACAGCCTGCTGATAAAGAGAAGTGTCAAATGCATCACTGGAATCCTCAACTGAGAATCTAAATCCTGTCTCAACTGGTGTGGAAACTGGCTTGCAATCCTCAAAGTCAAAACGCTGAAGTAGTTTTTCAACATACTTTGCTTGATGCATAACAATTCCCCCCTCAACGGATACAAACTGGATGCCAAGATAGTAGCTCAAAAGACCAAGATAAGTGACATCAAAAGTATGCTGCAAATCAGCCATAAGAATGTCAAGTTTTGCATCCCATGACCCAGTCAAGAGTATGTCATCAACATAAAGAACAAGCACTATAAGATCAGCCCCATTTTTGCGTACATAGAGTGTGCTTTCAATCGGACTACATGTGAAGCCAGGAGCAATCAAGTGCTTATGTATTTTGTCATACCATGCACGTGGAGCTTGCTTGAGACCATACAAAACTTTATGCAAGCGACAAACCATATGCTCTTTCCCTTTCATAGCAAATCCAGGAGGTTGCTTCACATAGACCTCTTCTTGCAAATCTCCATTCAAGAAGGCTGTTTTTATGTCCAATTGATGCACTTTCCAACCTCGATGGGCAGCCAATGCAACCACGGTACGAATGGTAGTCATGCGTGAAGTAGTTGCAAAAGTTTCCTCATAGTCAATGCCATATTGTTGCGCATATCCTTTGGCAACCAATCTAGCTTTGTAGCGATCAATGCTACCATCAGATTTTCTCTTAATCTTATAAACCCACTTTGTACCAATGGCATTCTTTCCTTTTGGCAATTCACATAACTCCCAAGTACCATTCCTATGTATGGAATCCATTTCTGATTGCATAGCACTCATCCATTGTGGATCGTCACATGCATCTTCAAAAGAAAGTGGCTCTTCATTACACGCTATAGCAATAAGAGAATAATCCACAAAATTACTTGATGCATGGTGAGAGCTTGATCTTGTTCTACCAAGTAAAGGTGCACTCAATTTGCTGTCCTGCAAAGTTTGTTTCAGCCACTTTGGCATAGATTGTGCACTCTTGATAGACATGCGTTCATTATGTAAACATCTTCAATATGTACATCATGCGTGGGCTGAATTTCATGCTCAGTTTCAGCCATATTTTGTCGCATATGTTCATCCATATGTGGCTGGAAATTTCCAACAGTTTTGACATTTTTTGGCTGAATTTTTTCAGCCATGTTTGGCTGAAAATTATCCACATTTTCAGACCTATTTGGCTGGAATTTTTCAGCCCTTTGAACCTCAGTTGGCTGGTCTACATGGCCATAGTCAAGTGCACCATTTTGGAGTATCAAACATATCTTGTGAGCTAATTGTTGGCAGATTTTTGCATTCATGTAGAGGGAAAACTGAATTTTCAGCAAATACCACATCTCGACTCACAATAATTGTATTCGTCAATGGATGGTACAACCGATATCCCTTACTTTCAGCACTATAACCAACAAATATACATTTCTTTGCCTTGTCATCAAGTTTGTGATGTTGTTGTGATGGCACAAGAGCATATGCCAAACAACCAAACACACGCATATGACTAACCATAGGCTTATGACCATTCCAAGCCTCATAAGGAGTGATGACTCTCAATGCTTTTGTAGGGCAGCGATTCAACACATAATTTGCACACATGACCGCTTCCATCCAAAACTTATGAGGAAGATGCTTTCCTTTAACCATACATCGTGCCATTTCAAGAAACCATTGGTGTGAAATACCTCTTTCACGAAGAAAAGCATTAAACTCATGTGACATGTACTCACCACCACGATCCGTGCGTAGAGTCAAAAGCTTTTGTGAAGAAAAATTTTCAGCCATAGCTAAAAATGCTTTGAAGCAAGAAAATACCTCATTCTTTGCTTTCATAGGATACACCCATGTATGGCGAGTAGCATCATCAATGAAGGTAACAAAATATACATGCTTCCCAAAAGATGGAGTCTTGACTGGACCACATACATCACTATGAACAAGTTGCAATTTTCTTGTAGTGTGTGTGTGACTATCTTTTGGAAAAGAAGCACGATGCATTTTTCCAAGAATGCAACCTTCACATGCATATTTTTCAATGGACTCAAGTGTAAGCAAGCCAATAACCATGTCCTTCTTTTGCAAGTAGAGCAAACTATTGAAGTTTAAATGACCAAAATGAGCATGCCAAAGCTCCATTTCAGCCATGGAAGAAGTATGAGCAACCAAGGCATTTGAAGCAGCCCTCTTGTATGTATCCATGTGATACAAACCATCACATAATGTACCGGACATCATGATAACATCACCATTGCTGAAATCATGAACCATACACTTATCATCAACAAAGTGTACATGAAGTCCTGCTTTGGCAATCAACGGAACTGAAATTAAGTTCTTCTTGATATCGGGCACATACAATGCATTTTTCAAGAGAATCACACCTCCATTTGCAGCCGTAAGCTCAATTTTCTCCTACTCCAATGATAGAATAAGAGGCATTGTTTGCACACACCACGTCCTCTTTTAGGTGCATCTTTCAAAGAGGCGAAAAATCTGTTGCATGATGTTATGTGCTTTGAAGCACCACTATCAAAGAACCAATCCGAATCAGCCTCACTCACAACCATGCATTTAGAATGTAAAGAAGCATCATAATGACATGTAACAACACATGCCCAAAAATCTTGAGCCATGTTAGCTTCATCATTCTTTGCATTTGCTGAATTTTCAGCAATAGACATGCCGGATTCCTTCTTCTTTTCATTGCGTTTAGCAAGCTTTCTACACTCATCAATAGTATGACCAGCCTTCCAACAATCTTTGCATCTCTTCTTCTTTTGCAAATCACCATCATTAAAGGAATGAGTAGAAGAGGAAGCTTGAGGCTTTGGTTTTGATGAACCAAAAGCTGAACCATACTTGCTTTTCCCCTTTTGTGAGATAGCAAGTGCTTGCGTTCCCTCAATCAAACCACTCCTATTCACTCTAGATTGCTCTTCTTGCAAAAGAAGAGACACAACCTCATCAAATGCATACATATTAGGATTTCCTTTTGCAACCAAACGGAGTGTAGTAGCAAAGCTTTGAAAGGATTCCGGTAATCCTTTCAACAATGTAGAAATGAGTGATGCATCCGGAATGATCTCATCTATGTTTGCCAATTGCTCTTTCAAGTCCTTGATGCATGTCACATACACATCCAATGACGCATTTTCAGCCATACATACATCCTCAAGTTGCTTCCTCAAGTATGCAACATGTGCTTCATTACGCACGGCATACAAAGAAGCAAGAGTGTCCCATGCCTGTCGTGATGTAGAACATGACCGAATGTGTGGAACTATATGACGCTTCACTAGAAGCGCAATCAAAGCATGAGCTTGAGCATCTTTTCCATCCCATCTAAGTTGCTCCTGTGTAGGTGGAGAAGGAGAAACCACTATACTCGAAGAAGAAGCTCCATCTGTGACAGTAGACTGTGAAGTAGAAGCACCTGCCGGTCTTCGATCTACATCTGCCACTATGTTCCAAAGTTGTTTTGCAACAAGAACGTGCTTCATCATGTAAAACCACATTGGATAGTTGGTCCCATCAAGCTTATCTTCAGCTTGAAGCATGCCAAACAAGTCATTGCTGCCTGCCATTTCACTAAGGAACAAGAATGTGACAAAATCTTCACTTCGACGAAAACTGAAATGAGTGCTGAAATTTCAGCTCACAAACCGTCACTTTGATGGCGATTCTGACTGCACGAATGGCTTCGAAATGGGGGTAAAACCCCAGCGCACCTGGTGGAAATGTTTTCGGGCTGCTGAAATTCACACTTCTATGCTCTGAAGTCGATTTGCACTGTTAAAGTGCACGCGCGCCGCGACGCGAAAAACCGAAACTTGAGAAGAAGCTGAACCTGCTCTGATACCACTGTTGGGTGTGTGTAGAAGTGCGAGAGACACACGAGAAGCACACACAAAGAGCACAAACGCAACAAGAAACACAGAGAAGACGATGGCTAGAATAGCTCTCTGTATTGATCGATGAACTGAACTGAAGTAAGAGCTTAATAATATCCCTAAGTACAAAGTACCACCACATATGAGAGTATCAAGTATGTGGTAACATGGGGAAAAAACCTCTAGCCAGCACTAGAGTAAAAAGTGCCCATGTATAGGGAAAAGGTTCACATCAAAGCTACACGAGGAACACATAAGTGTAACAGATAATGCTAATGGAGAGAAGGATGATGAAGCTCACTCCAAGGTCACCATGGAAGCTCTGATACCAATGCAACAAAGTCTCCACAATACTAGCTAAACGGTATCCGATTTCAGATCTGTATGAAGCAGTCGGATCCCTAGACCATATACTTACTTTATTACAGTCTTTGAGGATGAATACCTATCTACAAGAAAGAAGTCTCTATGGATACATATCAGGAGATGAGGAGATGCCCACATTTAGAAGCAAAGATCAACCTACAAGAGAGGAGCAAGAAAGACTCAACTCATGGTGTGCCAAACATGCTTTAGCCAGGTCAGATCTACTTAACTCTATCTCTGACTTCCTTCTTCCTCATATTAGGAATTACAAAACTTCCCAAGAGACTTGGGATACTCTATCTTTATACTTTTCCTCCAATATAAGAGCTAGGAAAAATCAATTGTACATGTGGATGGAGTTTACTACTCAAAAGAAGCAACCTAAGCAGAATGTTTCATAGTATGTGACCAAGGTGAAGCATGTGGCTGATCAGTTGGCAAGCATAGGAGAGGAGATTGAAGAGGAGAAAATAGTGAGACAAATAATCAATGGCATCAAGACAGATGATAAGGCCAAGCTCAACAAAAATGGTGAACCATCAAGAGGTAACAATTCTTCTGCCCTCTATACAGATAACGGAAAGCCTAAGGATAAAGGAAAGAGCAAGAAGTTTGAAGATGAAGGTGCTACTTCTCAAGCTAACTATGCAAGGAGAGGTAGGAATTCAAGAGGAAGGGGAAGAGGAGGTAAGCAAGGTAGGGGGAGACCTTTCAACTCTTTCCCATGCAATATATGTGGACTGTCTAATCACACAACAGATGAGTGCTGTAGGAACTTCAAGAACTAGAGAGGAAGAGGATTCCAAAGAGGTGACTACTCACAATCAAGAGGAAGATTCAATCATAATCAAGGTTACAATCATGGATACAACAACAATTATCAAGTAGGATACAAATCAAGAAAAGACTTCAATAACTATATAGAGGATCAAGAGGATTCTCTTCCATATTGACTCAGGTTGTTCAAACCATGTAGCAGGCAATATAGCTCTTCTTTCTGATCTTGAAGAGCCCAAGGGAAATCACCAAGTGCAAACAGGTGATGATACCAAGCACTCAGTTGTCAAGGTAGGAAATGTCAAAACTTCTGATGGGAATAGGAATCTGTTGAGGAGAGTTCTTTATGTACCTACTATCACAAAGAATTTAATGAGTGTTGGATAGATAGTGGGAAAGGGTTTGCAGGTTAGGTTCAATAAATTTGGAGCCTTTGTGGAGGACCCAAACATGGATTCAGGAGAATTGCAAAGGGAGAGAAAACAGGTAGATTGTTTACATTTGAGCTTGAGGACACTAGAAACATTGCACTTTATAACTATAAGGATCAAACCTTATATGAGTTAGAGATATGGCACAAAAGACGAGGACACATTGGTGAGAGAACATTGAAGTAGATATGTAGAGATCAATGTGTACTTGGGATACCTAATGTATCCAAGCAACATATGATCTATAAATGTGGTGCATGTCAGTTTGGTAAGTCACACATGTTACCATTTACAAAGAAAGGCTATATGCATGAAGATTATTTGGAACTTGTCCACAGAGATGTGTGGGGACCAAGCAAGGACCCTTTGATTTCAGGCTCAAGGTACTATGTGTCATCTATTGATGATTTCAGTAGGTGGAGTATCTTGTATTTCATGAAACATGAAGTGTTCAGTTGTTTCAAATTATCTTGCACTTGTGGAAAATCAAACAGGAAAGAGTTCAAATAGGATAAGGTCAGATGGAGGAGGTGAGTACTTGTCCAATGAGTTTGATGCATTTTTGCAGGATAGAGGTGTCAAGAGAGAGATCACTAATTACTTGTGGGGAGAGGTTGTTTCTTAACAAGTTATCTTCTAAGTGCTTTGATGGGATGACCCCCTATGAGGCATGGAATGGTAGGAGACCATCACTTGAACATTGTAGAATATTTGCTTGTGTTGCTTATGTGCATGTTCCATCTCAAATCAGAGGTGAGTTAGACCCTAAGGTAGAGAAATGCATCTTCATAGGGTATGATATAAATCAAAAGGGGTACAGGCTTTATAATCCATCCAACAAAGAATTTATGGTCAGTAGAGATGTTGTGTTTGATGAGAACGACTCTTGGGCTGAAAGTGAATGCAGGAAGGTCAAATTGCCATATGAATCGAAAGAAGAATTTCCAAGCCTCACCAAGGAGGAGCCAAGCACAATGGAAGACATCAAATCAGATAATGAGGACACCATCAACTTGGAAGAGTTTAGAGCATGGAAATCAAAAGGCAAGGTCAAGATGAAGAGGTTGGAAGAAATACCTGAGTCATCCAACCAAGCCTTAAGGAGATCACAAAGGGAGAGTAAGAAGCCAATTAGATATGGATATGATACTTCATTAGTCACTAAGCATTCTATTTATCTTGCTAAGGATTCATCACTTGAAGAATCTTCTTCATATGAAGAAGCAAGTACCAAATTAGAATGGAAGGAAGCTATGGATGAAATAGAAGCACTCCAAGAGAATGACACTTGCATCAATGAAGGTAATTGGTTCTAGGTGGATTTACAAAATCAAAAGGAACTCAAATGGATCCATAAACAGGTACAAAGCTAGGCTTGTGGCTAAGGGTTTTGCACAAACCCATGGAGTAGACTATGAAGAAACCTTTTCACTAGTGGCTAAGATGCCAACCATCAGGGTATTGGTAAGTGTAACTGCATCTACAAATTGGAATATGTATCAACTAGATGTGAGAAACGCTTTTCTCAATGGGTGGATTTCATAGGAGGTTTACATGGCTCAACCTCCTGGCTATGAAGATCCAAGCAAGGTAAATCATGTATGCAAATTAAAGAAAGCTATTTATGGTTTGAAGCAGGCACCTAGGGCATGGAACCATAGACTATCAACCTACCTTCAAGACCAAGGATTCATGATGAGCAAGGCATATTTTTCTTTGTTTATCAAGAGGAGTAACTTAGAAGTGATACATTTATGTGTATATGTGGACGACATCATTCTTACAGGTAGTGATGCCAATGGCATCAAACAAATAAAAAACCAAATGATGTAGGGGTTTAAGATCAGTGACGTAGGATTTCTGAAATACTTTCGACTTGAGTTGGTATACACTAACTCTGGAATCTACATCACTCAAAGAAAATATGTGCAGGACATGTTGAAGAAGTTTCACATGGAGGATGCAAAAGTAGCTAGCATCCCTATGGAGGTAAATCATAAATTGAGTGCTCATAAAGGTGATTTGCTTGAAGACATTGCAGGTTATCAAAGCATAGTTGGGAGTCTAAACTATGCAACATTAACAAGGATTGACATATGTTATGGAGTAAGTGTTCTGAGCCAATTCATGCATAAACCTAGAGCACCTCACTTGAAAGCTGCTAAAAGAGTTTTGAAGTACCTCAAAGGTACTCAAAATCAAGGTGTTGAAGCTCAAGGTCAAGGACAAAGCATAAAAGCAGCACATCAAAGAGGTGGACACACAAGAAGATGGAGCATGTAGGGAGCTCCAAGAAGTATATGTCAAATTTTCAGAAGAAATCCCTATAAAAATAGTGATTTTCATCACTAAAAACCATTGTAAATACCATTTTTCATTTTTGCATCTCCATTTTGTTCAAGTTGAGGAGTCCTCAAGCTTGAGGAGTATTAGAAGTATCATCCTACCAATTTTCATAATTTTTAGACTCCATTTGAGCCCCCAAATAAGCCTTGGAACCTAAGGTTTGAATAGATCAAACCTTTGGAGATTTAGAGTAGATGTGTACAAAAGATCAAACCTTTGTACACATCTAGAGTAGATGTGTACAAAAGATTTCCTGATCCACATGATCAGGCTGAGAGAAATCAAAGAAAGACTTGACGCTAACTCATGAAGATGACTCTCTACACATCTATCCCAATGACACTTGGATTCTAATGATTCTCACTTGTATTTCTTTACATCATTGACTTATATACATATGATTCTAGACTTATCTCACATCTATTACATTACTCCTTACCAACCTAAGGATCATCTACACTCATAGTAAAATAATTTCCATCTGTAATGTACATATGTATACAAGCTTCAATTCTGAGATCTCTTCACTTTCTCAAATGACTTCTTTCACTTCAATCTGATCATTGACTTGCTTCAAGCTCTTTGTAATCATCAATTTGTGATTGCTTTGCTCTAACAAGCTCAGGTTCTGCCTATTTACAGATACCAAAAGGTCCCTATAAGACACAAATGGAGTATATCAGGACCAACCAATTAGGTGCACGCATCTATGAGGATGGTCTAAGACGATCAGTTGTCCAACTCAAAAATCCATATCAACCCTTTGGACTTGAATACCCAATGGTCAAGTTTGAAGAGGGTTCCTACATTGATAAGAAAGGCACCATGTAAGTGGTTACCAGCTTACCAAATAAGACATATGAGTTCAAAAATATCGTTCATGAGAATGAGCTAGGAGACCTAGAGCGAGGAGACCAAGGAAGGGAACCCAAGACACCCCATGACAAATCTATTTTGACCAGAGTGCTCACTCCAGAGTGGATTCCCCAAGACAACAAAGGCATAGAACTATTCCTGAATAAAGAAACGGAGGAAGCCTTTTGGAGATTAAGGCCAAATTGACCCAACCCAATAGTCACCATCTATGAGTTCAAGGATCTGGAGACACCAGGCAAAGTTGTTTATCTAGATGACACATCAGAGAAAATGTTCTTAGTAACAGAACATGATAGGCACGCCTACACTTGGCAGGGTGAATTGATTTTCCCACCACCAAGATCTAATGTTTCCCATGGTCTCCAAGGAGCAAGATCATCCAAGACTCATGAAACCTAGAGGGAACGAGCTAGAGAGAGACCTGCAGTAAGTTTTGCACACATTGTGGGCAGAGAGAGATCTAGAATTGAAGGAGAAAGGGGTGAAAGGGAGAGACATAGAGCGCAAAGGCATCAAAGAGATGAACATGATTTTCCATTGCCTAGACTCCGTGAGCACCCAAGAACCCTTAGACCCTCTCAAGTGGTCAAGGCAATGAAAAACTACTTTGACGGGTTTGGAGATCCTTATGATCATATGGCTGAGTTCAAACAAGTGTTAAGAGTTGAATAGGTCGAGGACTTGTTCACATAGTTCGAGGCATTTGGTTTGACCCTCAAGGGTACTACCTTAGCTTGGTTTCAACCTCTAAACAATCGCAACCATAGAGAGATAGCTCAATTGCTAGAAGAATTCATTGTAGAATTTTCCAAGAGAGGCATCAGGCATAACACATCATCCTTGATCCACAACTTCAAGTAGACACCCCAAGAAACTATGCGATTTGCAAGAAGACGCTTCAGACAGTACGTAGAACGATGCCTTATTCCAAAGTTACCCACATCGGCCAAACAAGTGGCCTTGTTTTTAGATGGCTTACTAAGCACCAAGTTACAATCATGTGTACTTGAAAGAGCCTAGATCCATAGAAGAGTGTGTGCACATGTGCATTGACATAGAAGACAATTTGGGTGAGGTGTTACAATTGTCCAAACTCTATAAGGACTCTAACAGTTCTGCTAGACATACCTCCAGAACCTCCACTGAGATAGATGAGATAGTTGAGCAGGTTGCCAAGAAGCTAGGAGTTCAAAATAGACGAACATCAAGGGTCACCTCATTGAAGTGATGTTACAACTCTGGAGGAGACCACATGGCTAATGTTTGCCCGATGATGGCTCAGCCCCAAGGAAACCCTAATGCTTTGTTGGGGTTGTAGCAAGGAACGACCAAGAACCCTCACCACCTTGCATGGAAGCAAGAAGGAAAGCTCAAGAGTGACTCTCCTCTCATCCACCCCTATCTCCCACATGTTCAAGCCATTGGCATCAGCCCCATGCTATGCCACATGCTTGAAAACAAGGAGAATAGGGAGTCAAGGATCCTAATCCATGAGGAAAATACAAGAGAATGCAACTACTCTACTCACACAAAGGAGAGACATGCATAGGCACACACACACCACTCTCACACACTCACAAACACACAATACATGTAAATGTAATTAGTCTTCTTGGAGTAAATGAGAATATCTTCCATTGATAAGAGATATTACATGAGAGCACTTCGACCAAAAGCTCCCCTCTTTACGAAAATGAGCTTCTATATATAGGCTAAGCTCTATTCCCCATGTGCTCCTTTGAAAAGTAAAAAAGTGGATCTCTCTCTAACTAACATATCTTCTAGGATATTCCAAGATCAAATGTGTAACAAACAAATCTCCAAAAAAGACCTGCATGGGATTTTATACGTGGGAATTCCTTAGAAGGGTTAAAAAGGTGAAATATGAAGAGTCTTCTATACTAAGGCCTAAAGAAATATTAAAAAGTGCCCTAAGAGAGTGTTCACATGTGACACTCAAGTATATACAAGGAGGATTATTCTCATGGTCTAGGGAGGGTTCCTATGCACAATTGAGGATATGTGCATACCCTACAACCCAACACTCTCCCCCCTCTAGTCTTTGCCATCCTCGACAAAGCTAAAGAAGAAGAGCATACATGACTGAACTATTGGAAGTTTGGAAATATGCAATTCTTCAGTGTGCAATCGTCAGGTCGTCGTAATCTTCATTGATCTTTAAATCTGCAGCACATCAGTCTTCAATCTTCAAATTTGAGCGAGACAATCCCCATGGGGGGTAGTGAGCCCAAACATAAACAGCAACCTCTGTTGCCAAATATTGCAGCAATTCCTGCTGAGTAAGTCCTGAAAATTTGCAAAAAACTTCATGGGCATTCATAACAATTGTAGACATGAAGGAGCAAGCAAGGTCCCAGCTCCAATAAGAGGCTGTAACATTTCTTGAAACCTTAGCAGAGCAGTTCCTACTTCAAGTAGACCATGTCTTATATCCGATATCTCAGGTCAGCTTGCTACACAGTGGTTCTTAAACAATAGTGTGGGTTTTTGCATCTGAGTGGCTGCATATCTCGTGGTGATAGTCACACACTCCAAATTTACAAGTATAATCTACATGATCAGGATGGAGAATTCTTAGGAAGGAAGCAACTGATCAATGGATCTAGGTTCCATCCTAGCATAGAAAACATTTTCCAGCAATACATCAAGAGATGGGCAAATTGACATGATTCAACTGTGTGCCTCGAGCATCATGTTGCTGCTTGAATACATGGAAAAAGTTAGAACCGATCTCAGGGAGTCATCCCAGAGGTCGTCCTGCATATAGCCAAGTCCTGTGTTACACTCACTCAGACCAACCATAATGACGAGGCACCATACAACTTTATCATGCTACACATAGATTGACAGACCAAAATCGATAGCCAACCCCCAAGCGTGCAGCCACCTTCTATGAGAGAAAAAGCCAAAAAAGAAAAAATCATAAGCTTCTCTAGATTTCTGATGGGGTCGGCCACTTATGGCCATACTGCAATTTGCAATTCTTGAAAATTCCAAAGTATCTGCTTTCCTGCTTCAAGCTTCAATCATGAGAAGTGAAATAAAGGACATACATAGATGTCTGGCCACACATGCATAGATAAGATCAGACTATTGGTGCTTTACACAATATCATTCCCTGTATAGGACAGTCACAATAGTGAAATGAATGTTTTGTCTGCAATTGTTCCACATGAAAGATCATATCATGGGGAGAAGCATCAGCAGCCTAGGTAAGCCCCCAGAAGTGCTCACCAATTTTTGTCCTGTTGTCAGCACAAGATCTTCCATTCTAATAGCCAAAGGACAATATAGATACCATAGTGATCATCAATTGTAAACCCAGTGCTAGCAGCAGCAACATTGTTCGATCGTAAAGGTGCCATTATATCTGCAAGCCTTTCCTGTAGCAAAGGGTTACAGACACCCCAAAAATAGGCTTAAGGTGATGAAGTCCTAGCTTTGATGGTTCAACACAATCCTCTCACAGAGCCAACTTTAGATTGTAGCATAGCTCTATTCATGCTCAAGAAATACCACATCTATCCCCATGGTGCCATCAGACCTTGTTGTTGCAACATACTTTGACCACCCGAGAGTAAAGTTCTATCATATGATATGGGTGCTGCCTTTATTCCATTCAAAACCATGGTCCAATACATCACAGCAGAGCCTCCCGTTCTAGTAGCTGCAACCAACCTGAAGAGAATCCTCCGAGTGGGGCATATGATAATCTAAATAAGATATTGGACATGAACCAAAGAACTGTCTTTATGCCTATGCTTGACCTTCAGAACCTCATTGCCCCTTTGTGAGCCCTCCCATCAAGCAAGACCTGCATATCCAGTGAAACACACAGATATGGATGAACATATACCTTAGAAAATCTCATGATACTTTTGGAGAGGACCACTGGAGCCAATTTTTTGCACTGCTTGACTAGATGTGGAGGCCTGAAATCTGTATGCCTTTTGTAGTAGTTCTGGTGTACTTGGTGCCACCAAATCCCTTAGCATTATGTGGAAGGTTGGGTTGCACAGGAACCAAAGCCACCAGTAGCTGCTATTAACACAAAGGGATCATATGAATTACCAGGAGCAGGATAATCAACTAGAGGTGGTAGAGCACTAGCTAAAGGTTCAAGCCAAATGTCTGATTTGGAGCAGCTCTCATCCCTGATGCACTCATAAATGAGGCCACAACAAGCTGTTGAACATCAAACTGTCGTTTTGATGTCCAAGTACAAGCATTCCCATGGCACTCATGTCAATCCTTGAATTTGATAGCTTCTTGATGGAATTCTATTGATTATGATTGCTAATCCATGAACCCTTCCCCGTACAGATGCTAGAAGTACATATAACACCAGCACATCTCTCTTGATGATAAGCACATGATGGAACTTGACTGTCAACAGCAGAATGTAAATCCTAATTCTTTCAAGCACAATCATGCAGAAATTCTTCAAATGCCATGTTGCAACATTAGGCACCTCCATCCTTAAACTCATTCAAGAAAGCATCCAATCTTCATTGTTCACCCGACCTCTATGGTTTGGGGAAGCATTGTCTCTGTATTACAGACCGAATTGTTCTCCTTACCTTGAGGCTAGCAACAGCTGTATTCAAATCCTTTGGACAAATGACACCTGAGATTCTAATGCAGCCAACAATGCCCAAATTAGTCATAGAGGACCAGCCACAATATAGCAAGTGTGCCTCCTCAACATCTTCCAACTCCTTAATCGGCCCAAGGCAG
The DNA here is from genome assembly GCA_020310875.1 of Ceratopteris richardii. NCBI lineage: Eukaryota > Viridiplantae > Streptophyta > Polypodiopsida > Polypodiales > Pteridaceae > Ceratopteris > Ceratopteris richardii. The sequence continues at coordinate 12,086,739 of CM035439.1, forward strand.
CAACTTCAATTCTGCACCCAAATTCATCAGCAGAAGTGCTCAAACTATAGCCAACCTGACCAAGGTGGGAAGTAATAGATGGATCAACCCATTCACATCTATGAACAGCTAGGATTTGATTGCAGAAGAGGCCCATGTCCTTTGCTGGACCAATTTTCATATCTTCTGAACCTTGTTCTTTAGCAATTCTCCAAGCTTCAAATGCATTCCCATCTCTCAAATCCGTCAGACTGTCGTACACACATAGCTGCAGCACAAAATCCTTGGAAGTTCATATTCACAACAACATCAATATACGACATTAATTCCAACAGCTAAAACCAATAGAAACAATTGAGGATACATGTAAGATTCTGTAACCCAAAAACCACCTTGCTCCATCATTGTGCAATGACATAGAGTCCATAATGTCTTCAGAATGTCAGCATTACGGTCATGATGTTAGCCATGGATTTCTGAATCTGCCCTGAAATTTCTATATGTACAGCTCAATTACTATTGTCAATGAGGACAGTCCAAAGCTTGTCATAGGGATGAATTTCCGAAGGCCCAACCGTCTTGATCGTGTGTATAGCTCTGAGGGCTCCAGAAAGATACAAAAGAGAGGTAGTCCAAAGCTTCTAGTCTTGCATCACTCTTTCATAGTTTGTACCTTACTGTCCCATCATAACTTCTACAATGATAGATGTGAGAATATCATTTATACTGAATATCCAAGTACAATTAGAGTTTGGGTGACTGATCCTTCTGTCCAATGTCCAATGAACTTATTGAGATCACGAAAAGAGCGGTCAATGGCTAAGTGGGAAGCTACCATATTTTGTCTAGCATATCTGGCACCATTGTAGGGGAATGCAGCCATGCTTCGCCATATGGTGCATTATATGGTTGGGAATCTCCTTCAATGAGCTGCCTGACAGTTGTAGGAGTGGTTGGCAAAGTGGACATAACCCCCAAGCCTTTCTGCAGAGACAGAGTCTGTAGCAAACCTGCAACATCCATGCTCCAACAATACATACCTCTTGTGATTGTTTGGTAGCATCACAAATTGAGGAAATGGTCGAATATGCACAATGTAGAGCAAGGCCAGGCATCAATGAATAGGGAGTGAAAAGCATCGAATAGCTCCCTCTGGTAAGTTATAGATAGGGAGATCAATGGGCAGGAGGGGAAACAACCCCCAAATGGGAGTAGCTTCGAAAAATAATGTCTACATACGCTCCTTCATGAAGGGTTCACCATTTGTCAGCACCGATAATCTTCGCTTCAAGCAATCAAAGGGCCAACATAGATGCCATAGTGTTGAAGCCAGTTGTTGGTATCTATAGAGGAGGGAAAACACCCGAGGTGTTCATCCCTAAAATAGAATGTGGGAGCAGTGGGTAATGTCAAAATGAGGGGAGTGTGGGGTATATTCACAGATGTCCGAGCAAATAAAGAAAAGGGTAGAGCTCATATAGATCTCAACCCCAAGCATTTAGTAGCATAATTTTCTCGAGTAAGATCTACATATTGATCTGGAGTACTGTGGATGAAGAAACTATAGAGTAAATTTATGGGGCAACATATTGGGGCCTTGCTCAAATCGGTGGCCGATGGGAACTTCACCATGCCCGACCCCATCTCCAATCCACTCAATGGAGTAGCTCAGGGCCAAACCCACAATCAAAACATGGCATAGGACTGAAGGTGGATAGTTACTGCCAATGAGAATAGATGGAGACATAGGCAGTTAACCTTAAACTTGGATTGATCTCTAGAGAGTCGCTTCCTCATGATAGCGTGAAGCAAGAAAACTGGAGCAAGAAAGCCTCATACCATTCCATGGGCTTCTGTAGGGAGCCATGGTTCAACCCACACATGGGCTTCTGCGGGGAGCCATGGCTCAACCCACACGTGCCAAAAAGTGTTGGGGTTGTAGCAAGGAACGACCAAGAACCCTCACCACCTTGCATGGAAGCAAGAAGGAAAGGTCAAGAGTGACTCTCCTCTCATCCACCCCTATCTCCCACATGTTCAAGCCATTGACATCAGCCCCATGCTATGCCACATGCTTGAAAACAAGGAGAATAGGGAGTCAAGGATCCTAGTCCATGAGGAAAATACAAGAGAATGCAACTACTCTACTCACACAAAGGAGAGACATGCATAGGCACACACACACCACTCTCACACACTCACAAACACACAATACATGTAAATGTAATTAGTCTTCTTGGAGTAAATGAGAACATCTTCCATTGATAAGAGATATTACATGAGAGCATGTTGACCAAAAGCTCCCCTCTTTACAAAAATGAGCTTCTATATATAGGCTAAGCTCTATTCCCCATGTGCTCCTTTGAAAAGTCAAAAAGTGGATCTCTCTCTAACTAACATATCTTCTAGGATATTCCAAGATCAAATGTGTAACAAACAAATCTCCAAAAAAGACCTGCGTGGGATTTTATACGTAGGAATTCCTTAGAAGGGTAAAAAGGGTGAAATATGAAGAGTCTTCTATAGTAAGGCTTAAAGAAATATTAAAAACTGCCCTAAGAGAGTGTTCACATGTGACACTCAAGTATATACAAGGAGGATTATTCTCATGGTCTAGGGAGGGTTCCTATGCACAATTGAGGATGTGTGCATACCCTACAACCCAACATGCTCCATATTGCACCATTGAAAGAAAATACACAAATCATACAGCTCAAGATTGTCCATACAATAGGCAGGCTATTAGGCAAAACTATCAGCAACCTTACCAGCAGGGTAGGTATCAGAATCAATACCAACAGCTATATTATAGGCCACAATAGCAATATCAAGCACCATATAGGCCACAACTAGTCCTAGGAAACCAACCACTAGCTCCTGCCAATGTGATTCCAATTAAGTATGCAGTGGCAGAGGAAAACCCTAATAGAGCTTTGGTGCCACTAACCCCATTCATCTCAAAAAGTGACTCTCATGCTCATAGTTCAAAGTACTCCCATGAAGATAGTTCACAAGCTTATTACATAGAGTCACCTGAGCAAAGTGAGATGTATCCATATCAATACGAGATACCACCTACAGAACAAAATTGGGATCCAGAATACTCCAATGTCATGTACACGAATCCTAACCCCAGGCCCCAATTGAGACAAGTAAGACCACAAGCCCCTAGAGGACCATGTTTTAGATGTCAGGGCAACCATTTCATTCGTGAATGTCCCCACTCACTCACTCCACGACAAGGACAGAACATCATAATACAAGGCTTTTGTCCTAAGTGCAGGAAGGAACATCTCCCAAGAGAATGTCCCAGGAACCCCTCTAGTGCACCCAAGGTTACACCCATTAATGTGGTAGGCTTAGTGGTGGATTCAAGTTCAAGTAGCAGTAATGTGGCTCCTATACAAGCAGCTACCTGGGCACAAGCCTTAAAACAAGATAAACCAGCTGAGCAATCAGAGTCGAGTGAATCAGGAGAGCCTAATAAGAGGAAAACAAGAACATGGAAGGATACTAGGGAGAGAACCAATCGTAAGTGGAATAAAAAGTTATCCGAACTAGAAGAAAGACTGAAAGATGCAAAAGCAAAAATAGAAGATATTGCATCTCAAACCCCCTCCCATACTGAAGCTCCATCCACACCACCTCATTCCGCCCCACCACCCATTGTAAATAGACGGCAAACAGGGTCTATCTTGTAGATCCAACCACGGAAGGCTTGGACATGATGTTCAAGGTCTACCAGGCTCGACTTCAAGAAGGGCCGACAACTGCAAACCTGTACAAGAGTTACCCTAGAGCAGATTTAGAGATTGAACGGACAAAAATGTGCATGAGAATGGTAGAGCTAGCTCAAGCTATGCTCGAGACCAGTCAATCATTCAATCAGACAAACTCTGTTAAGCCAGATTTGCATTGTCAGGGCTTACTAGAAAGATTAGAGTAGTTAGTAAACAAGCCCTAGGTTTCTTTACATCCACAGGCTCAACTAGTAGTTGAAAGAGAAAGCTCACCGCCAGCGAGAGCTTATGTTTCTAATTCCACAGATGATGGAACACCTCTTTCAATTCAGCAGTACTCTCAAAGAGTTCTTGTGGGAAAGATAAGAAGAGAAATGGGCCAAGGAGAAGGGTAATCCCCCTCCTATTTGTGAGATTGATGACCTTCATGATCAATTTCCCTAAGACATTACAATCTATGGAGATCAAGTAGAGCAACAAGAAGATGAAAGATTAGATTTTGAATCTAATTCTTTACAAGAGTTGCCACAATTAATAGGTGTTGGAAGCAGTCAGAGGCACAGACGCCACGGAAGCATGTGAAGACGAAGCAGGGAGCCAGTCGGACCATTTTTTCAAAACAATTATAATTTTATTACTTCTTCAAACATCCAACAGTGATTTTCATCACTCTTGTAACATATGTAATATAAACAAAACCCCATTTTTGTAATCCATAGCTCCATTTTGTGCAAGCCGAGGAGTCCTCGAGCTTGAGGAGCTTAGGTAGAATACTCGTACCAAATTTCGTTATTTTTAGACATCGTTTACCCTCCCAAATAGCCTCTAGGACCTAATTTTTAACTAGGCCGGTCACTAGATGTGAAACCGGTCAAAACTAGTCTAGAAACTATAAAAAGAGCTAGAGAGCTCATTTTTGGGGGGTTCATTTTGGTTAGTGTGAGCATAGAGCTAGTTTGAGCTTGTAAGAGTCTTCTTGAGTAATAGAGCTAATTTCCCACCTTCCATTGTGTCTTGCTTGTCTCTTCATTGTGTGTGTGTATGTGTGTGTGCATCTTTGTGCTTCTCACCTTCACTCTCACATCTTCTCACATTCACGATCTTCATATCATTCCTACCTCTCCCTCGGATTGACATTAAGGAGGTGAAGCTTCTTAACGTGGTTCTCACCATTGTGCTAGAGCAACACCAAATTTGGCGCCGTTGCCGGGGATCGAGTCTAGGACGAATGTGTGATGGTAAGAGTATAGCAAGAAGTGGCGTTGGAAGGTAAAAATTTCAGTTTTTGTTGTTGTTTTTACTTAATTTTTAGTGTTTTCCACCTTCCCCACACTCCATCTTCATCATCGCATCATCATCTCCACTTCCAAAAAAATCAGAAAATTCACCATATCCACCCATTCACCTCATTTCCCCTCATTTGTGCGTGCGAGAGAGAGTTTTTGCGCTTGTATGCACTTGTGTTTTCTTGAGTTTTCTTGCAGGTACAGAGCTTCAGAGCATCAGGGAAGCTTCCAAAAGGTAAAAATTTCAGTTTCTGTCAGAAATTTCCGACTGTGTTGGACCATCGCGATGGTCCGCCAAGTTCGGAATTTGGAGAAGGCGACCACACCAGCGTGAAGAGCACACCTGCGCCACTAGGAATCCATACTCGCATCCCAAAAATTCGTCATTTGGTGGACCATCGCGATTGGCTCGGACCATCGCGATTGTGTCGCACCATCGCGATAGGCTCACGCCATCGCGATGGCTCGGCCGGACCATCGCGACGGTTCGCTTTTTCGGACCATCGCGACGGTTCACTTGAGCCATCGCGACGGTCCACTTGGACCATCGCGACGGTTCAGCTGAGCTCGGACCATCGCGATTGGCCTATGCCATCGCCACGACAGTGCCACGTGTCACGTTGAACCATCGCGACGGTTCGTTTTTTCAGACCATCGCGACAGCCCAAAATCGGACCATCGCGATTGGCTCAAGCCATCGCATCGCGGACCATCGCGACGGTTCACTTCGGACCATCGCGATTGTCCACCGTTGACCGTTGACCGCGCCATCGCGATTGTCCGCCCGATCACGCCATCGCGACGGTTCATTTTTTGGACCATCGCGACGGTTCGACCTCACGCCATCGCGATTGTTCACTTCGAGCCATCGCGACGGTTCGCCTTTTCGGGCCATCGCGATTGTCCAAGTCCCACGCCATCGCGACGGTCCACTTTTTCGGGCCATCGCGATTGTCCATCTTTGACCGCTGACCCGCGCCATCGCGATTGTTCGTTTTTTCGGACCATCGCGACGGTCCCAGACCATCGCGATTGCCCACCCCCATCGCAAATTTTGGACTTCAATTTTTGACCAATTTTGAGGGAATTTTTGGAAAATTTTTGGACCATTAGACTCATAGGAGACCCCTTAGCTCATATTTGAAGGAAAATTTGATTGTCAGTTTTTACCCCCCGGGGCCTGAACGCGTGTAACTTTCTCATCCGAAGTCCGTTTTTTGAGCTTAATAGCTCGTTAGAAAGCTCGTGACGAGTACTACGTGACCTCAACTGTTTTTTTTCATAAAGGATACATCTATTTTTGGATAAGCTATTTTGAGGTTCACCTAGTTTGGGACTAGGAAGTCAGGGGGCACACATTGAAAATTTGAGCTAAAAAGGTGTATATACTCAAGTGTTTAATCATCTTGTGAATTGGTCTAACATTGGAATTTTCCAGGTCTAGCAAGGGCAATCCAAGGCAAGCAAGCAAGGCAGTGAGGACAGCAGGGCTTGGGAAGCACGGCTTCTTGGGCAACAGGGCATCAGAGCAACCAGAAAAGCCGACTCGAGGTTGGAAGATTACTCAACCCCCTCAGTCAATTTTTAGCTTAGGCTAAACGGTAGTTGTGGATTAACGACGATAGGAACGCCTCAAGTTCAAGATACCTAATTCTATCAAGTTTAAGACTTAAAGCAAAGGTGTGTGTGACGCGAAAACCTAAAGAAAAAAACATAAGTCTGACGGAACGAAAACTTAAACTCATCACGAAAGTCGAATTCCTGACGCATAAATTAAGACAAGAATCCAAAGAGAAATTAAAAGGAACCAAGAATTGATCACAAAGAACCATTGACGATCTAAGTGTGTAATCGAGTGAGCAAGGAAGAAAATTAATGAACCTTAGATCAGGCAAACATATAGGTAAGTCGGATAGAAGAAGCCTTAGATCATCAGAGGCGAGTGTAAGAACCACCGCACGATCTTGGGCTCAGCAATTGAACAGTAGTTATCCCTACGAGTTGACCTCAGAATCAAGTGAATCAGAAATGGCATTTAGCACTGACAGACCAGCAGGAGGGTCTAATGTAGCATACTTAGAAAAACCTGAAGGACCCTATAGAACGCAGCTAGAGTTTCTCCGAACCAACCGACTAGGTGCTCGCATCTATGAGGATGGTTTGCAGAGGCAAGTGGTGCAACTGCACAACCCTGATCAACCCATTGGATTGGAAAGACCAGTGGTGAAGTTTGAGAGAGACGCATACATAGACAAAGAAGGAACCATGTATATCTTGAGTACGCAGCCAAACGATACTAATGAGTTTGGCACAATCCAATTAGAGACAGAAGGGAAATTTCAAGGAAAAGAACCGTTAGAAGAACCTAGAACACCTAAAGGGAAATCCGTATTAACAAGAGTACTCATCCCAGAGTGGATCCCTCAAGATAACAGGAGCACAGAGTTGTTCATAAATAAAGAGACAGATGAAGCCTTTTGGAGGTACAGAAAGGAAAACCCCAGTGAGGTAGGCATCATCACAATCTATGAATTCAAGGACCCAGATACACCTGGAAAGGTTGTATACCTGGATGAGACTTCAGAAAGAGTCTTTGTGGTGCCTGAGCGCGCTAAAAACACCTACACTTGGAGAGGTGAATTGATATTCCCTCCACCTAGAACAAACGTGAATACAAATCAACAAGGGGCAGGAACATCCTCAGCCCATGGAAATCAAAGAGAAGGAAATCACGAGAGACCGGAAGTAAGCTTCAATCACCCCATAGGGAGAGATAGAACAACCACGAACACTAATAGGACGAATGGACAAAGAGATCATGGAATACCAGGTGGTAGAGATGATTTTCCTCTACCTAGACCACGTGAACATGCAAGAGTATTGAGACCTACACAATTAGTAAAATCAATGAAAAATTATTTTGATGGGACAGGAGATCCCTATGACCATGTCGCAGAATTCAAGCAAGTACTAAGAGCAGAACAAGTCGAGGACATGTTCACGCAGTACAATGCATTTGGACTAACGTTAAAGAATACCGCTTTAACTTGGTTCCAACCATTGCAACAAAGGCAATTTAGAGACATCCATCACTTTTTAGAGTCATTCATTACTGAATTCTCTAAAAGTGGGGTTAGACATGACACGTCTTCGCTGATTCATAGTTTTAAGCAAACCCCTCAGGAAACAGTAAGACTGGCAGGTCGTAGATTCAGACAATATGTCGAGCGATGTCCAATGCAAGAGCTACCCTCACAAGCCAAACAAGTATCACTGTTCCTGGATGGCTTGTTGAGCGCTAAACTACGCTCCTATGTGTACCTAAAAGAACCCAGAACGCTAGAGGAGTGTGTAAGAATATGTATAGACATCGAGGACAACCTAGGAGATGAATTAGAACTCTCAAAGGTCTATAAGGACTCAGATTGTTCTTCTCTAGCATCCACAAAATTGTCTAAATCGATAGAAGACTTAGCAGAAAAAGTGGCCCAAAAACTAGGAGTTTCTAGCAAACAGGTGCCCAAGCTACCTACAAATGTACGTTGTTACACTTGTGGTGGAAATCATTTGGCAAACATGTGCCCCAATGCACCTCAACCTCACGCCAACCCTAGTGGCCAATATTGCACAATTGAGAGAAGATACACGAATCATACGGCTCAGGACTGCCCATACAATAAACAAACTGTGAGACAGAACTACCCACAAACATACCAGCAGCCAGGTAGGTATCAAGGCCAATACAATGCTCAGCCTTATTACTATAGGCCTCCCCAGAACTACCCTTACCAGGCTCAACAGAGACCTCAACCCGTGTTAGCTCAGCAGCCTCCCCCACCAGCGAATGTCATCTCAGTCAAATATGCGGCTGCAGAAGAGAACCTAAGTAGGGCCTTAGTGCCTTCTTCACCCCTGATCACCGAAAGTGACCCGAACTCAAACAGTTTTGACTCTACGCATGTAACTAGTCCACCCGCTTATTACACGGAGTCACCAGAGCATGGGGAGACATATCATTATGATAGTCCACCAATGGAACCTAGTTGGGAGCCAGATTATACTAATGTGTTGTACGCAAACCCAAACCCACGGCCCCAATTGAGACAACAGAGACCACAAGGCCCTAGAGGACCATGCTTTAGGTGCCAAGGAGATCATTTCATAAAGGATTGTCCACATCCCCCAATAGCAATGCAATCGCAGTACTATAGCATCCAAGGCTTTTGCGCCGATTGTGGCAAAGAACACATAATCAAAGATTGTCCTAAGAACCCAGTTAACACTTCAAATGTGACATCGATCAACGTGATAGGTATTGTAAACAACGCAGATGGATCCAACCCTACGTACGTGCCTATCCAAGCTATAAACAGAGCCAAGGCGCTCTTACAAAACCAACAGCTTAATCAAGAGAAAGTAGCCGAAACTAGTGAAGTTGCGGAATCGAGTAGTAAAAAGACAAAATCTTGGAAAGATTCTAGAGAAAGGATAAAGAGAAAATGGAGTAAAAAGATAAGTGAGTTGGAAGGAAGTCTAAGAGAATCTAGAGCCAGGATACAAGAATTGGCTTCACAAGAATCCAACCAAGAAATCCCAGCTCAGAAATCAGGATCAGTCTTAGCGGAACCCATACCGGAAGATCTAGACATGATGTTTCGTGCATATCAGGCTAGAATAAAAGAGGGACCCCAAGTCACGGAAATGAGTAAAAACTACCCTCGAGCTGATCTAGAAATTGAGAGAACTAAACTTTGCATGAAGATGGTAGAACTAGCCCAAGCGTTGTTCGAAGCCTCTAGATATCTTAATTGGAATAACATGGCAAAACCAGAACTACACTTTCAAGGACTAATGGAGAGGCTAGAACACTTGATTGAAAGCAAAGAGAGAGAGGAACAGCATAGGAACCCTATTATCCCAGAGACACAGGAAAGGAATCCACCATCCCTGTCTCAAGTACCCAATACAGAGAGTCAAGATAACCTATCCTCCATACATAAGTACTCACATGAATTTTTGAGAGAAATACAAGAAGAGAAATGGAGAAAGGAACAAAGAACCCATCCTCCTATTCAAGAAATAAACGACTTGCAGGAACAATTTCCCCAAGACATCCCCTCTATATATGATGAGGTAGAGGTGGAGCAACTGAGTGAACCCACAGGATTCGAGTCTAATTCTCTACAAGAATTACCTCAGTTCACAGGGCCTTGGGAAGCTAAGTCTATTAGTATGAGAGCACCCACGATAATAGTGAGGAATGAAGAATCAGTGATCCCTAGAAATACGGAAGTGATCAAGAATACGAAAGTACAATGTAGTCTCACTCTGGAGGAATTATTAAAGGTAAAACCGGAATTGTGGAAGCACGTAGCAAATCAATTCCCTGAGCTAGCTACCACACCCTCTCAGACAGGATCACAGAAGAAGGTACCAGAGATACCCGTGGAAAAGATTGGAGACGTAAGCGAAGGAGAGGAAGGTAACACATATCTTCCAATAACCCATCAGGGCTACACCACGAAAGCCATCTTAGATTCAGGAGCTGGAGTAGCCATCGCTACCACCGCTTTGTGGAAACGTTGGGGTAAGCCAGCACTCAGACCCACCAGGATGAAGCTGCAAATGGCTGATGGACACATAGAAAAACCATTAGGCTTACTAGAAGGCATATCCCTCACCACTTGTGGCGTGGAATTTGAGCATACCTTTGCCATTTGTGACTTCGCGAAAAATCATGCTTATGAGATGATATTGGGACGACCATTCATGCGTCAGTTGCAAATTGTACAAGATTGGGGAACTAATTCTTTGTACTTGCAACATTTAGGAGTGACTACCAAAGTCAATCTTAAAGACTATTCACATCGAGATGTACCCCCAATACAATGGAATACCATCCATAAGACACCAGTAGAGACGGAATCCGTGCACTCATTAGAATCAGATCCTTCTTGGTTGCATGAGGATACCCATTTATGGATGTGTAAAGTAGCCAAACAAGAGGAGGAAAGATTAGAAGCCAGGACCTTAGGTGCAGAACAACATCCACGAACCCTTCAAGATCCAGCCTATGCACCTGTAGTATTCCCAGACGAGGAATTCGAACCCCATGGTTGGGCAGAGATTCTAGCAACCATGGATGTAGCCATCAATGAAGAACAATGGACACCCCACTGTGACGAGGATGGCTATGACATTTCAATTTTTACGATAGAGCCAATCATGTGCGATGCAATTTTAGAAGAGTGCGAACCAAACACTGATGCATTCGAGGACGCAAGCGATTTTGATTTAGAATCAATTATCATGGACCCACCCTTTGCATCAGAGGAAGAATATTTCTACGAAATAGAGACTCACACTCAGAGACACGAGGAAATTATGAACGAGGTTAGATTGGCCACAGAAGTGACTACTAAGAGTGAAGGCAAGAAGAGAAAGAAGAAAGAAACCATGTCGGAAAAGGAAGAATCTTTATTTGAAGTACCCGAGAATTTCAAGAAATACGAAATCGACGATAGAAGAATCATGGTACGAATGCCTAATAGAAAAGAGAAGGATGGACAAGTGTATGATAACCGGGAGAAAACCAAGAAAGTCATAGTTGCCATAGAGGGAGAAGAAGAAAAATGCACCTACATAGGGCACGATTTGACGACTGAAGAAGAAGAAGAGTTAGTTGCCCTATTGCGCGAATATAGAGATGTTTTTGCTTGGAGTTACAAAGATTTGAAGGGAGTAGACCCGGATATATGTTCTCATAGAATCCCTATGACTCCAGATGCAAAACCGACAAAACAAAAACCTTACACGTATAATGACAATTACGCTGCGAAGATTAAAGAGGAGATAGATCGGTTGATAGAAGCAGGATTCATTTACGAGATTGAGCATACCGAATGGGTATCCCCCATTGTGGTTGTGCCCAAGAAGAATGGAAAATTGCGTGTGTGTATTAACCTTAAAAAAGTTAATGCCGCCACGATTAGAGATAGTTATCCTCTTCCTATCACGGAACACCTATTGGAAAGAGTTGCGGGCAAGGAAGTTTACAGCTTTCTTGATGGATTCTCAGGCTATAACCAAGTAGCCATTGCTCCAGAAGACCAACACAAGACGGCGAAGCTATTAGTGTGCCATGATGACGACCTGATAGAACCCCTAATCCTTGGCCAAGATTGGCTATACGATCACTCAGTGGACCTAAATCTCAGACAAGGCTCCTTACAGATTGGAACCTTAGAGCAGAAGCGAGTGATACCGCTTGACTTCCCTAACCGCACTCCGCTTGACGGTTGTGACCCTAGACCCTACGAAACGCATGAGACGGAAGACCGGAAGATCTTTAATCAGACCAGTCACGTCACGTCTACACCAACCCACTCGGGCTTGGCTATAGACAGTTGTCAGTCAGGAGGACGACAGGAGATCTTCGCTGGGACTTCCTGCAAACTAGAAGAGACAGTTACCCAACAGCAAGGGCAGAAGGGCACAATCAGAGGTCAGGTGGGTTGCATCAGCAGCCAAATGAGCACGACACCCTGCGGTGCTCATCCTTCCAAACTTGTTGCGGACTGGCCTAGATTAAAGTTACAAAAGGCATCACTTCCTGATGGGCAGGTCACGCAAGTGTTGGAACTCCCTTCTTTTCCAAAGCAAAGTGTCCATCCGACCTCTCAAACCCAGCAACAACAGAGTCGACCACGACAAAGGAACCCAGACCGATTGCAGTATCAGAGGAAACAACAAGGAAAGCAGTTTAGGCCTCCCAAAGGAAGCGGCACCAGACAAATATGGGTGCCAAAAGGACAAAAAGCACCAAAGAACTCCAACCAAGCAGAGGTCAACAAGAAAAAAACAGAACAGAAACAAAGTCGATATCCACCATCCCCTCGACCTTCTTCTATAGGTCAGACCATTCGACAAATGTGGATCGCCAAGAAGTACCTTACCCATAGACCCACGCCCACGCAGATTTGGGTACCCAAACCATGTATCATAGCTCAACCCAGTTGCCATGTAATATATAACCCCTATAACTCATCTCATCCCTCGATACCACCACACCCGTTACCACCTTTTACCCCTCAGCAGAAACCCGCCACCCACTCCAAGATCTTTAAGAAATGGATACCGAAACGTGTCCAACCGTCTTCCCCTAACCCATTGTCTAACCAACCCCCGACTAACCTACCACCTTGTACTCAATTACTAACCTTTAAACCTTGTATAAATTCACACACCATCATCACACACCACTCGTAATCTCACCTCATCAAGAAATGTATGCATGATCTGAAACGTATAGGTGTCTAGAGACCTGCACTAGTGCTGCAAGAAACATTGCATCCATCACATCACAGCACTCGGCTACACGGGTTACGCATCAGTTATGGAAAGGGATTGCGGTCTCACTTTAATGGGATCATGATTAATTTCCATGCTAATGTGTTAATCTTTTGTAGCAGATCTTTCTCACTAGCGCACCAGCCACCATGCAAACTGACGAAGGAACATCAGGAGTAGGCCCCAGTGTAGCAGCAGTACCACTCAACGTGCTACGAGCAGAGTCCCACCCTACTGCTCCACCGCCGGAATTTCAGGGATTTCCAGGGCCCATGCCTATCGATAACCCCCCTATGGGCTACACCGAAAAGATACACAGGAATTCTCATTGGTTTCAGGGCCTGGCAGGACCCCTCGCGGACGCAGACTTTATATTTGAATCCTCTCTGACTTTTGATGACCGCACGTGGGGAAAGTACCAGTTTTTCTCCAGAGAATTCGAAGCCCTACAAAACACCCAAGATTTAACTCATGTTTGGGCCAGAGCCGGTTTCACAGAATACTTCAGTGATCCTTTACCCAAACCAGATTTTTATAGATGCTATTACTTAATCACTACCTTACTGGCATCCGAGAATAAGGACATCCCAGGAACCTTCATCTTGCCTACCCTAGTGGATGATCCACCTTATAAGAGATTTTATCTCTCTAAGGACCTAATCAGAGCAGCCATCAAGATTCATGGAACCCACACTCCCACAGACAGAGAGAGATTGATTCCAGAACCGATGAAACGTGGGGATGTCACGAAGTGGGAAGAGATTTCAGCCATCACACCTGAGTTGTCAAAGCCATTAAGAATATGCATGCAACATTTTGCCTTTCCAGCTCAGGACAGATTTACCATGCCACACAAAAGAATATGGTTCGGATTATATTTGGCATGTACGGGACCTCAAACAGTTGATCTGGCTAGCTGGATCATAGATCAGATGTACCTGGCACAGCACAGATGGGAGCGTAAAAAAGTGCTTAACGGATGTTGTGCACTCACAAGAATTGTGTATATGTGTTTGGCTTATGACTTGCCCATCGAGCGTGCATTAACAGGAGAGGAATTGAAGGCATTCAAGAGCACAGCGAAGAAAGCTAAGAAGCCCAGTAGGACACGGGCTGGTAAGCGCATGCGAGGCACCATCCCTTGCCTCCAAGTGCCAGAGTCGCCGTCACCACAACCCTCTCCCGAGCGACCACAGACAGAAGCTGAGCCCACTGTACAACCTATTCGCATACGGTTGTCCAGACCAGTAATTACGGAGGCCACCACGGGTACCGTCGCACCTCAGGCAGCTACCACCACAGAACCCCCAACCACAACCGCAGAAGCTCCCACCACCATTGGTGCGGAAGCGTTTTCTTTCCCTATCCCACATATGGAGACCGACCCCATAAACACGACATTCGATTTTGAGATGCCTGATGCATTCTCAAACGAATTTCAGTATTCAGAAGCTCAACTGTTCTCCCAGGAATATGAACGTCCCAGCTACCCGACTACGCCGCGAGACTTGCCACAGGGACAAGCCGTGTCGGGCTCTGAAGAAGAAAGGACCGAAACGGACGACGATCAAGGCGACGATGAAGCCAGCCAAGGCTCACAAGAGGAACAGACAGAGGGCCAAGGCCAACAGACTGACACACACGGCGACACCAGCACATATGAAGATGAAACTTTCGAAGCCGCAGCGTATACATTGGCCATAAAGAAATTATATCGTACCATGGAGAAAGTCTGGGCTCGAAAGAGGTTGACTGAAGAGGAGAGCCAGGCAATAATTGAACAGGAACTCATCTCCGGAGGATTCGAAGACGCCTATATCAGAGGGTTCCGAGAGTTAGTCCAATCAGTTGGCTCCCATGAAGCACTCAGATTTTTACAAAGAAAGCAACTACCACAGTTCGATCCCCGCCGAGTGCGACTACTCTCAAAACCCGGGGAGTATATTCGTGTACCAACAGGAGCCCAATCTTCAGCACAAGCCAGGGAGGCACGCCTCGCCCCCGAACGTTCAGTGACCGCAGAAACCATTCTTGTAGATTCGCCCCCCCGTACCACCATTGTACATACCACTACAATCCTTGAAATAACCTCCACCCCTTCGACTCCTCTTTCACCTCATCCTTCACCAACCCATCCTGTATCACCCGCACACCCACCTGCTTTCCCCACATCCACCCCTGTACAAAGCAATTTAGCCCCAACCTCTTCCTTACCCATTCATACCACCCGGCCCACACCCAGCCCTCTGCATCCCTATGTTAATCCCTTCGCCCCTTCATCCTTCCCAGCGTTTCCCCCACCTCTAAGAACCCCATTTCCCTTCCTAACCCCGCTAACCTTCTCACCCGTCTCACCTCCCCAACCTGCCATAACCCCTATTTCCCCGTTTCACCAAACTATTCCCACCATCCCCCCTGTAAACTACTCTACGTTTGTAAATCCCGTATTCACACCTACGCAACCACCCCCAATCACACCACTGTTCACAGTCACAACATTAAACACGTCCAATGGCATGGACATATCACCACCCACCTCACCACCACCCACTACACTCACAGCACCCTCATATGTAGGCACTCCTCAATTTTCCACAATCACCACTGCATCCACAGTCCCAACCCCGATTCCCATTCCCACTGCATCTGCCATCACTGCATCCTCATTTAGCACTTCACTACTGCTATCGCCCACCGTAGACACAGCATTTCAACACATGTTCGCATGTATGACGCAAGTCCGAGATGAGTTTGCATCACTCGGCACCAACTATCAACAGCTGCAGAAAACGACGAACGACTTGCAAACGCAGCTTAACTTGTTGTCAATTGAGAACGCCTCACTGAACAGCCGGTACCAGGAGTTACGCGAGGCTTATCACAAGTTAGAAATAGAAAGTGAGGAAAAAAGCAAAGAGGCCACCGCAGATTTAGATAACCTACTTAGAGCCCAGACTGTCCGCAATGCAACGCTTACCAGAAATATGGGCTTATTAAGAAGACATTTAGCCGCAGCTAAAGAGGAGAACCAGCGACTCCAAGAGCAGAACAGAGAAAACCTGGAGGCGGCTTTAGATCATCCAGACAAGCCACTAAGTCCGAGCAGATTCAAGGCCATCCCATCTGAGTCGATGCGGATGTTGCTAGATGATCATGTCAGATTGCTCGAGGACTATGATCGGATGAATGAAGAATATCAAAAGTTAAAGGAAGATCACAAACAGCTACAACTCAGAGAACCAGCAACACACCACGAACAAGTAGCAGCAGAATTACCAGCACCTGTGGACCCTGCCCCTGAGGTTTTAGAGGAACTCAACGCACTCCGGGCCCAGGTAGTGAATCTTGAATCTCGAATCGCCATCTATGAAGCACCACCAAGGCCAGACTCCCCACCTGAGCTACCAGCTGAGGAAGAAACGGTCACTATCCCGGTGGAGGAGACCTTCGAAGAGGCTTATGAACCGATACCCATCCCAGGCGGACGCGTCACGGCCGAAGGCCAGATGACCTACGAACTACCTACCCCCGCGTGGATGAAGACAGTAGAAGAACTCGGAACAACACACTCGGCCAGAGTAGAGGCACAGCTACATGCCATGGCCATAATTGAAGAAAAAATTTTACAATCACCATTCTTTGCTCACATGGCTCCGCGAAGATACATATCCGGGCATGAGCTTCAGTATAAACCATACTTTATGTTAATGGCAGAATATCAATTAACCATAGAGAAAGAAACCGGCAAGAAACCGACGCATGCAACTCAATTCGAGCCAGAGGACTTGCCACCCAGGGCGCAGAAAGGTGAAATCCACCAACCAGACTGGCGCAAAGATTTACTGCAAAATTATCCAGAAATGATGAGCACGTGGGTAAAGGCGCCTCTTCACTTAAAATTTAATCCGTGCTGGGGACCAGTACCACGACGCCGCTCTTGGACTGCCTTCGCTATAAAGCTACAGAACAATAAGCAGTGCCAAGACTGGCTGAACTACCCCTATTTCAAGCCACCAGTCGCGTTACCCACAGTTGGATATATGATGGCGACGATCCGCCACTGGCTCCCTCGATTAAAACCTATGGATGATATAGCCGCGCAAATGACTGTCAAGATCTTTGACATGATGCAGATGGTCTTTAAAGTCTTCCGGCGCATCAAGGCTCCCCATGTCAACACCCCGGGCTTTGAGCATGGCAATTTGGATTTAGTCTATGATATGAGCACAACGCCATCGCTCCGGGTGTGTTACGCCTGGCACTGCAGGATCAAATATCTACCGGCATGTTACAAGCAAACATTCGAAGAAATGTTCACCACTGGTTTTTGGGAGTACCATTCAGAAGTATTCATAGGCAGGCCGACACATTTATTGCAATTATTCGCCTGTGAACGAATGGTGTACTCCACACACTATCAGCTCCCACCACCAGACGAGCCGCAACCTATCGACTGGGAGAAACTCGAGGCTGATCTCGCCCGAGGTATTCGTGTATCAGAGCACACCCTCGCTCAAGACCTCCTACAGAATTACATCCGGCAGACCTCACAACAAGGTTCTGTCAGGGACGACAGAAGCGAGAGGGAGGGAGGTGTTGGAAGCAGTCAGAGGCACAGACGCCACGGAAGCATGTGAAGACGAAGCAGGGAGCCAGTCGGACCATTTTTTCAAAACAATTATAATTTTATTACTTCTTCAAACATCCAACAGTGATTTTCATCACTCTTGTAACATATGTAATATAAACAAAACCCCATTTTTGTAATCCATAGCTCCATTTTGTGCAAGCCGAGGAGTCCTCGAGCTTGAGGAGCTTAGGTAGAATACTCGTACCAAATTTCGTTATTTTTAGACATCGTTTACCCTCCCAAATAGCCTCTAGGACCTAATTTTTAACTAGGCCGGTCACTAGATGTGAAACCGGTCAAAACTAGTCTAGAAACTATAAAAAGAGCTAGAGAGCTCATTTTTGGGGGGTTCATTTTGGTTAGTGTGAGCATAGAGCTAGTTTGAGCTTGTAAGAGTCTTCTTGAGTAATAGAGCTAATTTCCCACCTTCCATTGTGTCTTGCTTGTCTCTTCATTGTGTGTGTGTATGTGTGTGTGCATCTTTGTGCTTCTCACCTTCACTCTCACATCTTCTCACATTCACGATCTTCATATCATTCCTACCTCTCCCTCGGATTGACATTAAGGAGGTGAAGCTTCTTAACGTGGTTCTCACCATTGTGCTAGAGCAACAATAGGCCCCTGGGAATCTGAATCTCTTCAGATCAGAGCTCCCACAATATTGGTAAGACATGAAGATTCAGTGGTTCCAAGGAACACTGATGTCGTGAAGAACAGTAAGGTTTAGTGTCATCTCACCATAGAAGAGCTACTCAAAGTAAAACCAGAGCTATGGAAACATGTGGCGAATCAGGTTCCAGAACTTGAATCCAATGTGTCCAAAGCAAGCTCTAAGCAAAAAGTCCCAGAGATACCTTGGTGTCACTCTAGCACAATGGTGAGTACCAACGTGAGGAGATACACCTCATAAATGTCAATCCATGGAAACGTGAGGACCCGTATGAAGACCAAGAGCAAGTGAAGTGACAAGTGCGTGAGTGAAAGCACACAAGCATACACACACATACACACACACATGCGCACAAGGTAAGAGCAAAGAGTGGAACAATGGAAGGACTTGAATTACACAAGAACTCTCTTACAAAGCTGAAATCTACCACAAGCTAGCCTCAAAAATGAGCTCTCCAGCCCTTTTCATAGTTTTTGAGTGGTTTTGGCCCTGTCCAGACCTAGTGTCCGGCCTAGTTAAAAATTAGGTTCTAGGGCTTATTTGGGGGCTCAAACGGAATCTAAAAATTATGAAAATTGGTAGTATGATACATCTAATACTCCTCAAGCTCAAGGACTCCTTGGCTGAACAAAATGGAGCTGTAAAAATAGAAAATGGTATTTACAATGATATTTAGTGATAAAAATCACTATTTTTATAGGGATTTCTTCTGAAAATTTGACATGTGAATCTTGGAGCTCCCTACTTGATCCTTCTTCTCGTGTGTTCACTTCCTTGATGCACTTCCATGCTTTGTCCTTGATCTTGAGCTGCAACACTCCCCCCCCTCTTGAGTCTGTCGTCCCTGACAGACCCTTGTTGTAGTGGTTGTTCCATGTAGTACATTGAGAGGTAGTGCCCTTCATGTGTCAACAGCACCGGTCCATCTTTCCAATGCAGCTTGGTCATTTGTCTGGTTCTTCACTTTGTCATTGCTGCCTTTGCATGGACTTCTTCCTTGTATTCCAGCTTGATATTGTCTTTGTGAGCTTTCAAAAATTGTGAGCTACTCAAAAGAGGTTATCACTATGGATTATGAGTAACTCCCATGGTGCATTGCTTCTACGCTTGTTGTTGTCACCATGATGTCCGCTGGTTCGTCCAAAGATGGTGTTCCGTGTTTTCATGCCCAGTACTTGTAACCCAGAAATGATGATGGGTAAATATATTAGTGCATGGGTTGAAAACATTGGGTGCCTTGTGCACGGCCTTGTAATGTGGCCCTATGTATGCGTACTTGGGAAATGCATGGGAAGAAGTATGGTGCAAGAAATTGGGTCTTGAGCGAAGTGCTCAAGGGTATGCCGACGAAGAGGGTTCCTAAGGTATCATGGTTATAGTGTTGTTGAAGCATGCATATCTTACCATGTTGAAAGGTCTGTCGATCTTTATCTCCTCGTGTTGTACACCATCATTGTGTTTGACCGCTGGCTTGTTGTTTTGTTGATGGATGGCCTTGCTGCTGGATGAGCTTCTTCAAACGCATGGTCATGTCTCCTCTCTCTTTTTTTTTTTTTTTGTTTTGGAACAATGGCATAAAACAAGAAGAAAGTTGTTAGTATCAATAAAATATTATACATGTGTCACATGTGCCTGGGATTCGCAATTGTATCTATGCACGGTCGTGTAATGTGGCTCTAGATTAATGCATACTTTGAAAATGCATGACCTGAATGGTGCAAAAGACAAGGTTATGCCAAAGGCACATGGGTTGTTGTTGGTCGAGGCTTTTTTATGTTAATTCTAGACTTGATGCAATTTTTGTTTGGAGGTGTCAATTGGATCTCGAAATGAGGTAATCCTCCTGATTGGAACCCATTTTAGAATAGGATTTGACCCTGTAGAGATCACCTCAGGCCACTTCATCTTTGGATGCTTTCCAAACTTTGGTATCCAGTGTGGTTGGTTCGTTGGTTCGGTGGGTGTTGCTGGTGCTTTTGGCTTCCAAACCCATATCCTTAATGATTGTCTGCTTACTTTGGCAGAAGGGTTGGTTTTATCTTCTTTTGGTCTTTGTGCTCTGTTCTTACCCTTTTCTCTCCTTGGCTTCGTTGTCGAGACCTTTTGCATGGTGGGGAACATAGGTCGTTGTGTCTGTAAGAGTTGCTTGTGTACCCACATCTGTGATCGCCCTTGTTGAGCTGTAGCTAACTTCTTAGGCACCCAAATTTGCATGTGATGATGGTCGGCCGTCATCAATTGCTTTGGTACCCAAACCTGTTGAAGACCTTGGGATTGAGCTTGTCCTCGTTTCTGGGTGCTTCTTTTAGCATGTTTAGCTTGCTTAGATGGGATTGGTTGTGGTAAAGCTAGTGGTTGTTCTCCTTTTTGTACCCAAATCTGCTTCATGCCTGGAGCTTCTTTCTTCGTGAATTCCGTATGTCGAGTTGATATAGCAGATGTCATTTTTTCTTGCCTCCTTGGTTGGGTTACACTTGCATTAGTATGTGAAGAAGAAGAGAGGTGTGCTGGCCTTTGAGCTTTGGCTTTCATGATTGAGTCCTTGTGCGTCATAGGGTCGGTGACACACACAAAATTTTCTTTACGAAGATTAGTTTCAGGAGAACTAAGAGAATGTGTGACCTTTGGATTTGTGAGCATGCACTTGTCTAATTCTAATGTAATGCATTGTTCATGTACCCAAACTTGAAGAAGTTGACTTCTTAGGTTCAAGTTGACTGCATGGTCATAGATCCAATCTTGACCTAGGACAAGTGGCTCTGTAAGGTCCGCATCATGACACACTAGCATTTTGACTTTTATTGGAACATCTTGAAGGTAGATGGGAGGTTCCAACTCACCTAAACAAGGGGTTTCCACACCTCCCAATCCTATGAGATAGGCTTCTATGGGCTTGATATCCAATTGCAGGTCTTGGCAGTATGAAAGTCTAACTACACTAGTTGCTGCACCTGAGTCAATTAATGCTCTCATAGTCTTTGCATTCTTCCCTTGCCCTACCGCTATGGTCACAAATGGACGTCGAATAAATTATTTGAGAAGCAGTTAGGTCCGATTTTTGGCACATGTCCATGTGATATTTTGGAGCTTTTGTGTTGATCTCTAGGCCTAATCGTCGTAACTTATTTCTTCTGATGCGCTCTCTCACCTCTGCTTGTGCTTCTTCTCTAACCCTTAACTCCTCTTCTTTTCGCTTCTTAGCAGTGTTGAGTCTCATTAGCATTTCCTCTGTAAGAGGTTCTTGATATAGCTTGACTCGACAACCACTGATATAGTTTGGTAAGACATCGCCTTCTAGTGTGGCCAATTGAACTGCACCGCTAGTGGAAATTCTATTAATGATCATGGGTCCATATCCTCTTTTTTCCAATTTACGGGCATGTCGCTTTAGTGTATAAACCAACACTAGGTCTCCCTCTTTCAAGCCTTTATCCTTGATATGTGCATCAAAGTATGCCTTTTGCCTTTTCTTTGCAGCATAGATGCATGCCGCTGCTCGTAGCCTTGTCTCACCTAAGCGTTCCAAATCAAAGATCCTCGAGGATAACTCGTGTCCGTTCCAATCATGCTCTTGTGCTACTTTTAAAGTTGGGATTAGGAAACCCAATGGTAGCACAACATTTTTTCCGAAGACCATCTGAAATGGGGTGGCATTGAGTACCCTTTTATAAGAAACTCGGTAGGCCCAACCAGCATGATGAAGTTGTTTGTCCCAATCAGAGCGTTTGTTATTTACGAGTTTTGTCAATACATTACATAGGATCTTATTCGTGCTCTCAGCTTGTCCGTTAGCTTGTGGATGATAGGGGGCAGACTTCTTGTGTATCACCAAGAATTCTTGGAGAAGATTTTCAATGACTTCATTCAAGAAGTGTGTGCCTCTATCACTAACTAATTCTATTGGTAATCCATATCTCGTAAACACGTTCTCGAATAAAAACTTCGCCGTAGTTTGAGCATCGTTCTTTGTTGTGGCTTTGACTTCTACCCACTTTGTGAGGTAGTCCGTGGCTACAATAATGTATTCTGCATGGGAGTTTCTAGCTGGGGGGTTAATAGGACCTACAAAGTCTATGGCCCACTTTGAGAATGCAGGTCCTGCCATCATTGGCCTCAGAGGCATCTCATCTTTTCGAATTGGGTACTGGGCACGTTGACATGTGTCACATTTCTTCACATAGGTATGTGCATCCATATGAAGAGTGGGCCACCAAAGTCCTGAGAATAGAATAGACTTGATTACTCTGTTAGGCCCAAAGTGTCCACCTGCCACACTACTATGTGCAGTTTCTAAGACTCTCAAATAATCTGATTCATGAACGCATAATCTTAAATAGCCATCTTTGCCTCTTCGGTATAGGTTATCACCTACTAAGGCATAGTCTTTAGCCTCCTGCTCCATACTTCATTTTCTTGCTAGACTTGCCTCCTTGGGGGATGTTCCCGATCTCATGGATTCTACCAATGGAGCACTCCAGTCAGGAATTAACGACACGTGATAAAGGGTAGCATGCTCCACTGGGGGTCGCTCTTTGCACATTGGACAATTCTTCATCCACTCATGAATTTCTTTATCCATACTAGGCCAATACACTCCTAAACGTTTTAGATTTTGCAGTGTTCGTTGTTTAGAATAGTGATTCCCTAGAAATCCTTCATGGGCTTGTTGCAACCAACTACTATGCTCATCATCCTCGACACAACAAGCTAGAACACCTTCCGTGTCTTGTTTATACATGCTTCCTGCCAATATTTGATAGCTTTGTGACCGCACAATTTCATCCCTGTCCGTCTTCACCTTTTTATTTGCGGGTCCAAAGGTTAGGACTGGTACCAACTTATTTGCCCATTTAGGAACAACTTCTAGATTGAACAGATAAGCATCGGACAATTCATCCGACACTCCTTGCGGTGGCTCTCCTGAAGTGATGCGAGAAAGGTGATCCGCTCTGAGGTGGGTCTTACCTTGCCTAACAACCACTTCAAAGTCATATTCCATTAGTAAGAGGAACCATCTTACTAAGCGTCCAGTATTGCAAGGTTTATTGACCAAGTATAATAAGGCTTGATGATCGGTGAAGAACTTAAATTTGTTGGCCAATAAATAGTGTCTAAATTTCTTTACAGCATATACCATGCCTAAGCCTTCTCTTTCGGTTGTGGTGTAGTTTCGTTCAGCAACATTCAATTGCCTGCTAGCATATGCTATAGGCAAATCTAAATTCCCTTCACCAGTTGGTTGTGACAGCACACATCCTATTGCATAATTGGATGCATCCACATGTATGTGGAATGGCTTATTCCAATCAGGAGTCGTCAGTATTGGTGCTGTGCACAAGCGTCTCTTCAGCTCATTGAAGGACTTCTCGCATTCATCGTTCCATCAAAATTTATCAACAAGGCATAAAGAGGTTTAGCTATGATTGCATACATGTGAATGAACCTACGATAATATCCACAATGGCCCATGAAAGGCCTGTACCTCTTTAACATTTTTTGGTCTCGGCAACTCCACTATGGCTTTTACTTTGTCCTCATCTGTCGATATTCCATTCTTAGAAACAATATGACCTAAGATTTTACCTTGACGTACCATGAACACACACTTCTCTGGGTTCAGACACACTCGATATTCTCTACACTTGTTGAAGATCTGTCTACGCTCAGGGATGTGGTATCTTCGCTCTTGGGAATGAGCACATAAATCATCCACATATACTTCTAAGCTCTTTCGCAAGAACTCTTTGAAGACATGACACATGAGTCTTTGGAATGTTGCAGGTGCATTGGTGAGCCCAAATGTCATCACACGAAATGCAAAGATTCCCCACTCTGTGGCAAAAGCTGTTTTGTGTTGATCTTCTGGGGCAATGGCTACTTGGTTGTAACCTGAAAATCCATCAAGGAAGCTATAAACTTCCTTGCCTGCAACACGCTCCAATAAATGTTCAGTGATTGGAAGTGGATAACTATCTCTGATTGTAGCAGCATTAACTTTTTTAAGGTTAATACACACTCGCAATTTTCCATTCTTTTTGGGCACCACTACAATGGGGGACACCCATTCTGTATGCTCAATCTCATGGATAAATCCAGCTTCAATCAATCTATCAATTTCTTCTTTTATTTTGGCTGCATAAGTGTCATTATATGTGTAGGGCGTATGTTTAGTGGGCTTGGCATCTGCTATCATGGGGTCGTATGAGAACAAATTTCTGGATCTACTCCTTTCAAGTCTCTGTAGTGCCATGCAAATACGTCCCTATATTCCCTTAATAACGCTACCAACTCTACTTCCTCTTCTTTACTCAGGTCATCTCCTATGTATGTACATCTCTCTTCGTTCTCTTCGATGGTGACTACAATTTTTTTGGTCTTTTCTTTGTTATCATATGCTTCTCCTGTTGTGGCCTCTCTCTTAGGCATTCATACCAAAATTTTTCGGTCTTCTACTTCATATTTCTTGAGATTTTCTGGTACTTCAAACACTTGCTCCTCCTCTCCTTGTTTCACTACTTTTCGTTTCTTTTTCTTTTGACTATCTTCACTCCCATCCTTTGAATTTACCATTTTGATGCTTGTGAGAGGTTCTTCTTCTTTTTGGGTAAATACTCCTATGTCTTCTAGATAGTGCTCCTCTGAAATAAAGCAGCTATCCATCACAATGGACTCTAGATCATCATCGTTCTCTTCTTCTCTTATGAATTCACTAGGGTCACATTCTTCTAGCAAGGGCTGACACATGAACACTGAAATATCATATCCCTCCTCATCACAATGAGGTGTCCATTGTTCTTCATTGACAGCAATGTCCATGGTGGCTAGGATTTCTGCCCAACCATGAGGCTCAAATTCCTCATCTGGAAATATCATCGGCGTATAGGCTGGGTCTCTAACTGGTCTATCTCCTTGAGAAGTTCCTTTTTCTCTAGCCTTTAAGCGTTTTTCCTCTTCCTTTGTGACCTTGCACATCCACAAATGAGTATCCTCATGCATCCAAGATGTATCAGATGAACTTTTAGAATGCAGAGAGACTGAATCTTCTTGCTCCTTGTGGATAGGATTCCACTGTAGGGGTGGAACATCTCTGAAGGTGTAATCCTTCAAATTTACCTTGGTCGTGACCCCTAAGCGTTGCAAGTATAAGGAATTGGTTCCCCAATCCTGTACCACTTGCAGTTGTCGTAGGAAGGGCCTTCCTAGGATCATCTCGTAGA
Organism: Ceratopteris richardii; assembly: GCA_020310875.1. Taxonomy (NCBI): domain Eukaryota; kingdom Viridiplantae; phylum Streptophyta; class Polypodiopsida; order Polypodiales; family Pteridaceae; genus Ceratopteris; species Ceratopteris richardii. The sequence goes on from CM035439.1 coordinate 12,112,610, forward strand.
CATTATTTTTTTCAAAGTTACATATAGCAAATGTGTGCTCAAACTCTACTCCACAGGTGGTTAGAGTTATCCCTTCGAGCAATCCTAGAGGTCTTTCCACATGGCCGTCAGCCATCTGAAGCTTCATTCTAGTTGGTTTTAATGTGGGCTTGCCCCATCGCTTCCACAGGGAGGTGGTTGCAATAGCAGCACCAGCACCTGAATCTATGATTGCTTTGGTTGTGTAACCTTGGTAGGTGATTGGAAGATAAGTATTACCTTCGTCACATGTCCCCTATTTTATCAAGAGGTATCTCTGGAACTTTCTCTTTAGAGCCTACTTTTGGCATTTTGGAATCAAGTTCGGGAACTTGATCCTTCACATGATTCCATAGCTCGGGTTTTGCTTTGAGCAGCTCCTCTACCGTGAGATGACACTGAACTTTAGTGTTCTTCACGACGTCAGTGTTTCTTGGAATCACCGAGTCTTCATTTCTTACCACTATTGTGGGAGCTCTAATCTGGACAGATTCAGTTTCCCATGGGTCTGTGAACTGTGGCAACTCTTGTAAACAATTAGATTCAAAATCTAACTGTTCATCTTCTTGTTGCTCTGTTTCTTCTCCATAAGTAGATGGAATGTCTTGTGGAAACTGATCATGAAGGTCATCAATCTCAAGGATAGGAGGAGGATTATCCTTCTCCTTGGCCCATTTCTCTTCTTGTATTTCCCGCAAGAACGTTTGAGAGTGTTGTTGAATTGAAAGAGGCTCTCCCTCATCTATGGAGTCAGGAACATAGACTTTCTTTGGTGATGAGCTTTCTCTTTCAATAGTTAGTTGAGCCTGTGGAGGTAACGAAACTTGTGGCTTGTTTACCAACTGCTCTAATCTATCTAGTAAGCCCTGGAAGTGCAAACCCGGTGTAATAGCATTCGCTTGATTGAATGATTGATTGGCCTCGAACATAGCTTGAGCTAGTTCCACCATTTTAATGCACATTTTTGTCTGTTCAATCTCTAAATCTGCTCTAGGGTAGCTCTTATCTAGGCTTGCAGGAGTTGGCCCTTCTTGAAGTCGAGCCTGGTATGCTTTGAACATCATGTCCAAGTGTTCTGGGGTTGGATCTGCAAGAACAGACCCCGGTTGTGGTGGTTCATTTACCGTGGTTGGTGAGTGGGGATGAGGTGATGTGGATGGAGTTTGGACTTGTGAGGGGCTTTGAGAGGCAATATCTTCTATTTTTGTTTTTGCATCTTTCAAGCTTTCTTCTAGTTCGGATAACTTTTTGGTCCACTTACGATTGGCCTTCTCTCTAGTATCCTTCCATGTTCTTGTTCTTCTCTTACTAGGCTCTCCTGATTCACTTGGCTCTGATTGCTCAGCTGGTTTATTTTGTTGTAAGGCTTGTGCCCTAGTAACTGCGTGTATAGGAGCCACATTATCACAAATGGAACTTGAATCCCTTGCTAGGCCAACAACATTAATGGGTGTAACCTTTGGTACACTAGCGGGATGTCCGGGACAATCTCTCAAAAGCTGTTCTTTGCCACACTCTAGACAGACAACTTGTATCGTGATGTTCTGCCCTTGTGTCGGAGCTAGTGTGTGGGGTGGTTTTTGTCTTGGCATAGATTGAGGTTGGCTATTTCCTTCATGTTCATATGGTCTAGTTGCTCCTCGTGGTTCTGGACATGGGCTATACCTAGGAACTTCTCTTCCTTGTTCTGTAGGAGGGTACCCGTATGGTCTATAGTGGGGTGGTACAAATGGTCGTGGCTGTCTATTCATTAGATAGGTTTCATTGTTGTAGTTGGGGTACTTTGGCTCACTATAAGAGTACATGTTAGGCACTTGAGTTGGTCGTCTATCGTACGGGTAAGGTTGTGATAATCCTAATGCTTCTTGGTTGCAGACATGAGATGGATGATCCCCACCGCAAAGTGTGCAACTTCCTAACATTGGCATTCTCAAGGGGGAGTTCTGGTAGTTCCTTTGTCCTTGTACTCCTAATTTCTTGGCCACCAACTCTGTCACTTCCTCCACATAACTCAAACTAGAAGTTTCCTTGCTCCTTGTCTTCTCTGATTTGATAGGATCCTGTGTGATTTTGAGATCCTCAGCTAAGTTGTCTTCCAAATCTATGCACTCCTGAAGACACTGACTTAGGGTTTGCAGTCGTTTTACATATACTAAGACTCTCAATGTTCCATTGGTTAGACCTTCTAAAAATAGGGATATCATTTTTTGCTGAGAAGGTCTCTCTGTCACAGGGCATCGGGTTACATATTGCTTAAACCTTCGTGCTGCATTTTTTACTGTCTCATTGGGAGCTTGTTTGAAACTATGTAGTAAGGATGACGAATTGTGCTTGATCCCGCGCTTCGTGAATTCCCAAATAAGTTCTTGGAAGAATTGTTCAATATGTTCAAAGCAATTTGGATCTAGAGATTGAAACCAAGTTAAGGCTATTCCCGTAAGTGTTAGCCCAAAGGATTCATATTGCATGAAAAAGTCATCCACTTGCTCTGCTCGCAACACCTGCTTGAATTCTGCAATGTGGTCATAGGGTTCTCCTGTGCCATCGTAACGATTTCTCATACATTTGGCCAATTGGATTGGTCTCAGTCTTCTGTCGGGTTCTGGGGATCGAGTTATGATGGGGACACCTTAGGGCGGTTCTGTCCTAAAGGTAGGTCTATTCATATTTCCCATCCTCTGACTAGAGTGGCCGTGGGGGTTGATTCTTGGCATGTTGAATTGTTCATGTAGTCTATCGGGTATGCTACCTTGGCTCATTTGTCCTAACGTCACATTTTCTGTTCTTTGTTGGGTTTCGAAATGGTTTTGCGAGGTAGTTTCCTGATCTCGAGCTAACTCTCCTCTTTCATTAATCTGATTAGGACTTTCAGTTACTACATATATCTGGCCCATCTTGTCCCTATAAACTCCACTTTCATACTTGACAGCTGGTCTTTGAATTATTTCGGATTCTGTGGTGTTTATCATTCTTGCTACTGTCCTCTGTAGACCATCAAGGTAGATGGGTATTCCTTGCAAGTTAGTGGATATATATTGAAGAGACATTCGATATTCGCCTTCCACTCTAGACATAAAACCTTCCCTAGGTACGGAACTATGCATGTCTTCAGAAACCAAGAGCCTCTCCCAGTTAAGTGACATTTTTGACTCACCTGTCTATGAACTCAGCACGTAGAGTTAACCCCTGAGTTGTGAGTCCCTGACTTGATTGTGTGGTTGATCTTAGTTTCAAGTGATATGGTACTTTATCTATCTCTTCCTAGGTATCATCTTGAGCTTAGGTTCATAAGCCTTGTCTACAAGTCCACAATTGTCCTTTGAATTGCTCAAAATCTTGTGGAATCCCTTGCTTCCTAGTCCAACCTGAGATCACTCCGAACGGATTTCGTATGAGAAAGTTATGCCAGTTCAGGGTTTTGGGGGTTAAAACAGGGAAACAGGGCCTCTCAGGAAATGCTTCAAATCAGGCGATACACGATATTTGTAGGACACGATACTCGATCTTTGTCCCAAAACGGTACATGATCTTTGATGTGGAACAAAACGATACACGATCGTTCAACCTGAAACGATACGCGATCTCTGACCCAAACGATCTCTGGCCAAAACGATCTCTGACCCAAACGATCTCTAGCCGAAACGATCTCTGGCCGAAACGATCTCTGGCCGAAACGATCTCTGGCCGAAACGATCTCTGGCCGAAATGATCTCTGACCCAAACGATCTATGGTTTGAAACGATCTTTGGCCGAAACGATCTTTGGCCGAAAACGATACACGATCTTTCAACCTGAAACGATACGCGATCTCTGACCCAAACAATCTCTGGCCGAAACGATCTGTGGCCGAAACGATCTCTGGCCGAAATGATCTCTGGTCGAAACGATCTCTGGCCGAAACGATCTCTGGTCTGAAACGATCTCTAGCCGAAACGATCTCTGGCCAGGTATCGCGATCGGTATGAAACGATACACGATCGGAGGGAAATATCGTGATACTCAACCACAGGAGATTCACGATACTTGCCAAGTATCGCGATACTCGACCGCGGGAGTAAACGATACTTGGATTTTTTGGAGTCCAAATTCAAAAATTTTTGCAAATATGAGTACCTTGTGTCCTCCTTGTCACTCCTATGTGTCTGTAGATGCAAAATCTTCCTTCAAACCCACGATATTGCACTCACGATACTTGGCGCAGGTTTCGTCATGTCCGGGGCTGTTCACTCAGATTTTCAGCTATTTTGGTGCTACTTCTTCAGTGCCTCTATTCTGCACCCTCTCTAAGCTTCTTGCTCACAACCACAAGTAAAAACAAAGTGAATGTACTCTAAAAAATGGAAAAAACTGAGAAAATGAAGGTGGGTGGTGATGGTGATGATGATGAAGATGAAGAAGAAGGAAAATTCAAAAACTGAAGTAAAAATGATGATTTTTTTTTTTTTTTTTTAACCTTCCAACGTCGCTACTCTACGTCTTACCATCACACGCTCGTCCTCCATGCTCTCTCCCCGGCAACGATGCCAAATTTGGTGTCACTCTAGCACAATGGTGAGTACCAACGTGAGGAGATACACCTCATAAATGTCAATCTGTGGAAACGTGAGGACCGGTATGAAGACCAAGAGCAAGTGAAGTGCACAAGTGCGTGAGTGAAAGCACACAAGCATACACACACATACACACACACATGCGCACAAGGTAAGAGCAAAGAGTGGAACAATGGAAGGACTTGAATTACACAAGAACTCTCTTACAAAGCTGAAATCTACCACAAGCTAGCCTCAAAAATGAGCTCTCCAGCCCTTTTCATAGTTTTTGAGTGGTTTTGGCCCTGTCCAGACCTAGTGTCCGGCCTAGTTAAAAATTAGGTTCTAGGGCTTATTTGGGGGCTCAAACGGAATCTAAAAATTATGAAAATTGGTAGTATGATACATCTAATACTCCTCAAGCTCAAGGACTCCTTGGCTTGAACAAAATGGAGCTGTAAAAATAGAAAATGGTATTTACAATGATATTTAGTGATAAAAATCAGTATTTTTATAGGGATTTCTTCTGAAAATCATGTGAATCTTGGAGCTCCCTACTTGCTCCTTCTTCTCGTGTGTTCACTTCCTTGATGCGCTTCCATGCTTTGTCCTTGATCTTGAGCTGCAACATACCTCTAGACAAAATAGGAGACATGAGTGAAGGTGAAGAAGGTAATACTTATCTTCCAATCACCTACCAAGGTTACACAACCAAAGCGATCATAGATTCAGGTACGGGTGTTGTATTTGCGACCACTTCCTTGTGGAAGCAATGGGGTAAACCTGCATTAAGACAACTAGAATGAAGCTTCAGATGGCTGATGGACATATTGAAAGACCTCTAGGATTGCTAGAAGGGATAACTCTAGCCACTTGTGGAGTATAGTTTGAGCACACCTTTGCTATATGTGACTTTGAGAAAAATAATGTCTATGAGATGATCCTAGGAAGGCCCCTCCTATGACAACTACAAATAGTACAAGACTGGGGAACCAACTCCTTGTACTTGCAGTGCTTAACGGTCACAACTAGGGTCAACCTAAAAGACTATACATTTAGAGATGTACCACCCCTACAGTGGAATCCTATCCACAAGGTGCAAGAAGATTCAATCTTTGTGCATTCTTAAAGTTCACCTGATCCATCTTGGATGCATGAAGATACTCATTTGTGGATGTGCAAGGTTGTAGAGGAAGAGGAAAGACGCCTAAAAGCAAGAGAAGAAGGAACTCCCTCAAGAGACACACTAGTTAAAGACCCAACCTATACACCGATGATATTTCCAGATGAGGAATTTGAGCCTCATGGTTGGGCAGAAATCTTAGCTACCATGGACATTGCAGTCAATGAAGAACAATGGAGGCCTCATTGTGATGAGGAGGGTTATGATATTTCAGTGTTCATGTGTCAGCCCGTGCTAGAAGAATGTGACCCTAGTGACTTCATAGAAGAAGAAGAGAACGATGACGATCTAGAGTCCATTGTGATGGATAGTTGCTTTAATTCAGAGAAGCACTATCTAGAAGATGTAGGAGCGTTTACCCAAAAAGAAGAGGAACCTCTTGCAAGCATCAAAATGGTAAATTCAAAGGATGGAAGTGAAGGAGGTCAAAAGAAAAAGAAAAGAAGAGTAGCGAAACAAGAAGAGGAGGAATCATTGTTTGAAGTACCAGAGAATTTCAAGAACTATGAAGTTGAAGATCAAAGAATTTTGGTACGAATGCCTAAAAGAGAGGCCATCACAGGAGAAGCATATGATAATAAAGAAAAGACTAAAAAAATTGTAGTAAACCTTGAAGAGAAGGAAGAGCGATGTACATACATAGGAGATGACCTAAGTGCAGAAGAAGAAGCAGAGCTTGTAGCTCTATTAAGGGAAAATAGGGACGTGTTTGCATGGCACTATAGAGCCTTGAAAGGAGTAGATCCGAAAATTTTCTCTCATACGATTCCCATGATCGCTGATGCCAAGCCCACCAAACAGAAGCCCTACACATATAATGACACTTATGTTGCCAAAATAAAGAAAGAAATTAATAGGTTTATTGAAGCTGGATTCATCTATAAGATTGAGCATGCTGAATGGGTGTCCCCCATTGTAGTGGTGCCCAAGAAGAATGGAAAGTTGTGAGTGTGTATTAACTTTAAAAAAGTTAATGCTACTACCATCAAAGATAGTTATCCGCTTCCAATCACTGAACACTTATTGGAGCGTGGTGCATGCAAGGAAGTTTACAGCTTCCTTGATGGATTTTCAGGTTACAACCAAGTAGCCATTGCCTCAGAAGATCAACACAAAATAGCCTTTGCCACAGAGTGGGGAATCTTTGCATTTCGTGTGATGCCATTTGGGCTCACCAATGCACCTGCAACAGTCCAAAGGCTCATGTGTCATGTATTCAAGGGGTTCTTGCAAAAGAGCTTAGAAGTATATGTGGACGACCTATGTGCTCATTCCCAAGAAAGAAGATACCACATCCCTGAGCTCATACAGATCTTCAACAAGTGCAGAGAATATCGAGTGTGTCTGAACCTAGAAAAGTGTGTGTTCATGGTATGACAAGGTAAAATCTTAGGTCACAATATTTTTAAGAATGGAATATCAATGGACGAGGACAAAGTTAGAGCCGTAGCTGAGTTGTCGAGGCCAAGGAATGTTAAAGAGGTACAATCCTTTATGGACCATTGTGCATATTACCATAGGTTCATCCACATGTATGCGATCATAGCTAAACCTCTTTATGCCTTGCTGACAAACTTTGAGTGGAATGACGAATGCGAGAATTCCTTCAATAAGCTGAAGAGGCGTTTGTGCACAACACCAATACTAACCATTCCTGATTGGAATAAACCATTCCATGTCCATGTGGATGCATCCAATCATGCTATAGGATGTGTGGTAGCACAACCCATAGGTGAAGGAAATCTAGATTTACCTATAGCATATGCTAGCAGACAACTAAACACAACTGAACGAAACTATACAATAACCAAGCAAGAAGGCTTAGGCATGGTATATGCCGTGAAGAAGTTTAGACACTACCTATTGGCCAACAAGTTCAAGTTTTTCATTGATCATCAAGCTTTATTATATTTGGTCAATAAACCTTGAAATACAGGGCACTTAGTAAGATGGTTCCTCTTACTAATGGAGTACGATTTTGAAGTGGTAGTTAGGAAAGGTAGGACCCACCTTAGGGTGAATCACCTTTCTCACATCACTTCAGGAGGAGTGTATTGTCCTGATTGGAGTGCTCCATTGATAGAATTCATGAGATTGGGAACATTACCCAATGAGGCTAATCTAGCAAGAAAGCGAAGCATGGAGCAAGAGGCTAATGACTATGCCTTAGTAGGTGATAACCTATACAGAGAGGCACAGATGGTTATATAAGACTGTGCGTTCATGAATCAGATTATTTGAAAGTCTTAGAAACTGCACATAGTGGGGTTGTAGGTGGACACTTTGGGCCTGACTGAGTAATTAAGACCATTCTATTCTCAGGACTTTGGTGGCCCACTCTTCATATGGATGCACATACCTATGTGAAGAAGTGTGACACATGCCAATGTGCACAATATCCGATCAGAAAAGATGAGATGCCTTTGAGGACAATGGTGGGAGGACGTGCATTCGAAGTGGGGTATAGACTTTGTAGGTCCCATTAAACCCCCGAGCTAGAAACTCCCATGCTGAATACATTATTGTAGCCACAAATTACCTTACCAAGTGGGTAGACACCAAAGCCACAACAAAGAATGATGCTCAAATGATAGCTAAGTTTTTATTTGAGAACGTGTTCACCAAATATGGGTTACCAATAGAGTTAGTAAGTGATAGAGGTACACACTTCTTGAATGAAGTCATTGAAAACCTTCTCCAAGAATTCTTGGTGATACATAAGAAGTCTACCCCTCCACAAGCTAACGGAGAAGTCGAGAGCACAAATAAGATCCTATGTAATGTAATGACAAAATTGGTAAACAATAAATGCTCTGATTGGGAAAAACAACTTCATCATGCTGTTTGGACTTATTGAGTTGCCTGCAAAATAGTACGCAATGCCACCCCATTTTAGATGGTCTTTGGACAAAATGTTGTGCTACTAATAGACTTCCTAATGCTAGCTTTAAAAGTAACACAAGAGCATGAATGGAATGGACACAAGTTGTCCTCTAGGATCTTTGATCTAGAACGCTTAGGTGAAATAAGGCTATGAGTGGCTGCAGGCATCTATGCTGCAAAGAAAAGGCAAAAGGCATACTTTGATGCACACATTAAGGATGAAGGATTAAAAGAGGGAGACCTAGTGTTGGTTTATACACTAAACCAACATGCTCGTGAATTGGAAAAAAGAGGATATGGACCCATGATCATTAATAGAATTTCCACTAGTGGTGCGGTTCAATTGGCCACTCTAGAAGGTGAAATCTTACCAAACTATATTAGTGGATGCCGAGTCAAGCTATATCAAGAACCTCTTATAGAGGATATTTTAAGGAGACTCAACACGGCTAAGAAGCGAAAAGAAGAAGAGTTGCGAGTTAGAGAAGAAGCACAAGAAGAGGCCAGAGAGCGCATTAGGCAAAATAAATTAAGGCGATTAGGCCTAGATGTCAATCCTGAGGCCCCCACATATTAGGTGCAATTGCTTCTGGAATAATTGATCAACGTCATTTTGTGACCATAGAGATAGGTCAAGGAAAGAATGTAAGGACGGTGAGAGCGTTGATTGACTCAAGGGTAGCAAATAGTGCAATCAGACTCTCATACTGCCAAGATCTTCAGCTGAACATTGATCCCATAGAAGCCTACCTCATAGGGTTGGGAGGTGTGGAGACCCCTTGTTTGGGCGAGGTCAAGCTCCCCATCTACCTTCAAGATGTTCCATCAAAAGTCAAAATGCTAGTATGTCACGATGAAGACCTTATAGAGCCACTTGTCTTGGGTCAAGATTGGATTTATGACCATGCAGTCAACTTGAACCTACGAAGTCAACTTCTTCAAGTTTGGGTACATGAACAATGCATTACATTAGAATTAGAGAATTGCATGATCAAAAATCCAAGTAGCGCACATTCTCTCAGTTCTTCTGAGCCTAATTTTAGAAAAGAAGATGTTGTATGTGTCAAAAGCTCTATGGTCTAGAAGGACTCAATCATGGAAGAACAAGCTCAAAGGCGAGTGGATCCCTCCTCTTGTGCAAAGAATAATGCAGCCACACCAATTCAACCAAAGAGGCAAGTAGAAAAGTACAAGACCACCGCTATATCAAATAGAAAAAGAGGATTCAAGGAGGTAGTCCCAGGCATGAAGTAGATTTGGGTACGAAAAGGAGAGCAACCACGAGCTTTGCCATAACCAGTCCCATCCAAGCACGCCATTCATGCTAAAAGAAGAATCCAACAATTAGGACAAGCTCCACCACAAAGTATCCAAAAAATTTGGGTGCCTAAGAAATTAGCTGCAGCTCAACAAGGACAATTACACATGTGGGTACCCAAGAAGATCTTACATACACCACAACCTATGCTCTCCCACACGAGAAAAGTCTCAACAAAGAAGCCAAAGAGCAGCAAGGGCCAGAACCAAGCACCAAGATCAAAAGAAGATCAAATCACCTCTTCGACGATAGTAAGAAGACATGCAAAAAGGGTATGGGTGTGGAATCCAAAAGTACCAGTAGCTTCCACGGAACCAAAGAGCCAACCACGTTGGATACCAAAATTCAGAAACCACCCAACGACGCAGAGGCCAGAGCTTATATCTACACGGCCAAATACCATTCTAAAATGGATCCCTATAAGGAGGATTACATCATTTCAAGATCCAATCAACACCTCCAAACAAAGATGGCATGAAGTATATAAGTAACATCAGAAGCCTCGACCAGCAACAACCATGTGCCTTTGGCATAACCCTATCTTTTGCGTGAAGAGATGGATTTGTAGTTGATGAAGATGAAGTGGTGCTACAAAAACTTTGCACTACACTAGCCAAATGAAGTCCAGAGATGTGTTGTGGGACCTTTTATCTTGCCAAGGGATGTATTAGACACCCTATGTAACTTGGAAGATCACTCTCAAAAAGTTGAATCAAAACAGATAAGTTGGAGTAGATTCAAGAGCCAAAAACTTGCTATTTATGTTCATACACCTGTCCAAAGTTTTGAACAATTCTCTGGCCACAGTAGCAATTAACTTAATTCCTTTTGGGGAACTCTTATAAACTTAGTAATCTAACAATCATGAGTGATTTGATAAAAAAAGATGAACTACAAATAGAGAAACAAACTTAGCAAGTCATAGGATGACCCCGATTTTCCCGGGCTGCAATAGTCTCAGACCCATGAGCAGTAAAATGCAAATATCTCAAGATTCAAATACCCAATGATTATGAAATTTTGTAAGCAGATACTAGACAGTACGCTGAATCTAACAAGCTTTAAATCAAAGAAAATGGTGAAGTGCAGAGCGAGAAACAACTCTAACAAGATGACTGTTTTGAGAGAGTGCTGCGAGAGAAGAAGAAAACCAAGTGACATAGCTGACTTTAAATGATCATAGCTGAACATTAAAATATCCAAATACAATGAAAATTGGTGAGCACAGATTAGACTTAGAGAACTAAGTTTATCAAGTTAAATCACTGAAAATCATGCACCAAGCTTAGAGAAATCATCTCTGCAATCTAGCTAAGAAAACTCAGAGATATGGTAGTGAACAGTACACTTCACAAGAACATGAAGATATGAACTCAAATGATCATGAAAATGAAAGTATATTTATGGTAAAATAAATGGAATTACTGATACATATGTGTGCCTTGAAACCACACCTTGATATGGCATAAAGCTCAGCTCTTGGAGGTCTTCACATAACCACGACTAAGACTACCATGTATTTATAGTTGATCTTGGGAGCCTAACTTCCCACAATCACTCTTCAATCAATTAGTGATTGATTTGATTCTCCAACTACCATCAATCACGAATTCATGGCTTTTCTTTCCTCTTTTGATTAAGTGGGCTCAGCCACTTAAGATTCCTTCACTTTTACATTAAGTAAAGACTTAAAAGTTACAAGAGGGAGTTCACAAGTGAACTCTAGAAGAAGTAGACATTTTCTTCAAGTTTCTAAGCCTTTTGATGACTCAAGCCAATACTTAGGCTTGTCATAGAATTGCTCCAACAGCTCCCCCTCAAGCCAAGTATGCTTGAGGTCTTCAATCCTCCAAGATTACCCGCAAACCTATCATAGTCTTGAATTTGCAAAGCTTTGTACCATCCAATGCTTTGGTTAGAATATCTGCACATTGTTGATGAGTGGACACATATGATATTTGAATCTCCTTGCTCACAATCTTCTCTCTTACATAGTGATAATGAACTTCAATATGTTTAGTCCTTGCATGAAAAGTTGGATTAGCAGCTAAGTGAATAGAACTCATATTGTCACCAAAAATAGTTGGAGTGCCAAATTCCAATCCAAGATCTATGAATAGTGTCTTCATCCACATAGCTTCTTGAGTAGCTATGGCAAGAACTTTGTATTCAGCTTCAGTAGAAGAGAGAGCAACTGTGGGTTGCTTCTTGGATGACCATGAAACAAGTTTTGAACCTGCAAAGGTAAGATAACCTGAGGTGCTCCTTCTATCTTCCTTGGAGCCAGCCGAATCTGCATCAGAGAACAATTTCAAACTTAAATCAGATACATAAGGGTAATATAACCCCTCATTCATGGTCCCTTTGAGATATTTGAGTATCCTCTTGGCAGCCTCCATGTGAGGTTTCCTGGGTGTGTGCATAAGTTGACTTAGCACACACACTATAACATATATCAACCCTTTTCAATGTGACATAGTTCAAACTACCCACAAGGCTTTGATAACCTGTCACATCTTCTATGAGTTCACCTTCATGTGAGCTCAATTTGTGATTAACTTCCATTGGAGTATTTGCAATCCTACAATCTTGCATCTTGAATTTTGCCAACATGTCTTCAATGTACTTTCTTTGAGTAAGAAACAAACCATGATCTTTGTAGACAACTTCCAATCCTAGGAAGTAGGTAAGTGAACCCAAATCACTTATCTTGAATTCTTTTCTCATCTGTTCATTGATTCTCTTCATGCCATCTGTATCATTTCCTGTAAGTATAATATCATCTACATACACACACAAATAGATGACTTCAAAATTATTCCTTTTTATGAATAGTGATGGATCTGCCTTGCTAGCTTGAAATCCTTTGTCCTGCAAGAATGAGACAAGCCTGTGATTCCAAGCCCTTGGGGCTTGTTTGAGTCCATATAAAGCTTTATTAAGTTTACACACATAATCAGGATATATGTGATTCTCAAAACCAGGTGGTTGTGCCATATATACCTCTTCCGTTATCCATCCATTAAGAAATGCATTTTTTACATCCAACTGAAGTATCTTCCAATTCTTGGAAGAGGCAATACTAAGCAAATCCGTAATAGTAGGCATCTTTGCTAGAGGAGAGAAGGTCTCCTCATAATCAATTCCCTAAGTTTGTGCAAAGCTTTTTGCAACAAGCCTTGCCTTTTACCTGTTAATGGAGCCATCTGAGTTCTTCTTCAATTTGTAGATCCACCTTGAGCCTATCACTTTCATTGATGGAGACTTGGGAACCGATTCCCAAGTGTTATTCTCCTCAAGAGCTTCAATTTCTTCTTCCATTGCATGCCTCCATTCTGATTTCTTCTTTGCTTCCTCAAATGTTGAAGGTTCCTCTTGATTTATGTCCTGTGCTAGATAGATTGAATGTTTAGTGACTAGAGAAGTATCAAACCCGTACCTTTCTGGCTTTCTTTTCTCCCTCATGGACCTTCTTAGGCCATGATGTGATGATTCTGCCTCTTGTCCAAGTTCCTGCATTTTTGCTTTACCTTTAGACTTCCACATTTTGAGTTTTTTATACTGAGTTGCTTCATCATCTTCTGAGGTATCATGTTCTTCAACTTTAGAAGAATTATCCTTAACAAGTTTTGGAAAATCTTCTTCAAGATCATAAGGTAGGTTGACCTTTCTACATGAATCTTCATACCAAGAACTATTCTCATCAAATACTACATCTCTACTCACCAAGAATCCTTTGGTTGTTGGGTTGTATAATCTGTAGCCCTTTTGATTGTTTTCATATCCAATGAAGACACACCTTTTGGCTTTTGGATCCATCTTGCCTCTAACCTGTGAAGGAACATGAGCAAACGCAACACATCCAAAAATCTTACAATGATCCAAGCTTGGTCTTCTTCCATTCCAAGCCTCATATGGTGTCATGCCATCAAGTGATTTTGAAGGTAACCTGTTAATCAAATAAGTGGCTGTAGATACAGCCTCAGCCCATAAATAATTAGGTAAGTACTTTTCATTTAGCATAGACCTTGCAACTTCAACAATTGTCCTATTCCTTCTTTCTGCCACTCCATTTTGCTCAAGAGTGTACCTTGTAGTGATCTCTCTTTTGATTCCTCTTTCTTGAAGAAAGGAGTCGAATTCATGGGAGAAGTACTCTCCCCCTCCATCTGACCTTAGACTTTTTAGCGTTTTACCTGTTTGATTCTCCACAAGAGCCAAATATATTTTGAAGCATGAAAATACTTCATCTTTGTGTTTCATAAAGTATAATATAGTCGACCTAGTGCAATCATCAATGAAGGAGACATAATACCTTGATCCAGATATGGAAGCATCCTTGCTAGGACCCCATACATCTGTATGGACCAACTCCAAGAGATCTCCATGCATATACCCTTTCTTCATAAATGGTAACGTGTGAGACTTTCCAAATTGACATGCACTACACTTATAAATCATGTGTTGTTTTGACAAGTTAGGGAGTCCAAGTACACTTTGGTGCCTGCAAATTTGCTTTAATGATCTTTCACCAATATGTGCTAACCTTTTGTGCCATACTTCCAATTCTGTGGGTGTATGACTACCATAATTAAAGAGAGCAATGTTTCTAGTGTCTTGTAATTCAAATGTGAACAATCTACCTATCTTTTCACCTTTTGCAATTCTTCTGAATCCTTGACTTGGATCTTCAACAAATGCTCCTGCTTTTGTGAACCTGACTTGCAACTCTTTCTCTACTATCTGCCCAACACTTATCAAATTCTTTGCAATGGTAGGGACATAGAGTACCTTACTGAGTAAGTTGATATTTCCATCAGGTTCTTTGACATTTCCTATTTTCTCCACAAGGTGTCTTGTATCATCTCCTATTTGTACCTCATGCTTGTTCCTTGGATATTCTAAATCTGATAGGAGGGCCACATTTCCTGCCACATGATTTGAACAACCTGAATCTATGTAGAAAACATGCTCATCAGATTTACCTTGTGGCATGGCCATATTCATGATTAGCAATGAGTCCTCTTGATTTGAGTCTTGTGTGTAGTTATTGAAGTCTCTTCTTCCCCTACTGCCTCCTTGATAGTTTGAATGGTTGTTATTGTTGTGGTTTCCATGGTAATTGTTGAACCTTCCTCTTGAGTAGCCATAACTTCCTCTATTGTAGCCTCTGCCTCTTTGATTCCTAGAATTCCTAAAGCAATTTTCAGTTGTATGATTAGTTAATCCACAAATAGAGCATGAATTAGAGTCTTGTGATCTCCCCCAGCCTTGTCTTCCTCCTTTGCCTCTACCTCTACCATGTCTTCCTCTACTTGCATAGTTAGCTTGATGTGTACCTGCTTCATCATCCACTTTCTTTCCTCTTCCTTTGTTTTCTTTGGACTTTCTTTTATCAGTATACAGAGCTGAAGATTGATTACCTTTGGAGCTTTCTCCATTCTTGATAAGCTTGGCCTCTTGAGTAAGTAGTTGTCCTATGAGTGTGTTGAAATCTGGTACATGCATATCCATGTATAGATCCATAGCTGTGGTGCTTCCCACTTGTCATCTGCCTTCAAGCCATTGATAACCTGCCTTACAATTTTCTCTTCATCTGTTACCTTTCCAATGCTTCCCAACTGATCTGCTATGTCCTTGAGCTTTGTGACAAAATCAGTCACATTTTGTTTGGAGCTTTCTTGAGAGTTGTGAAGTCTAGCCATAGTTGATGCTTCCTAGCTTTTGTACTTGAAGAGAAGAAGGTTTCAAGTGCATTCCACACTTCTTGAGATGTTTTACAACTTCTAATGTGAGGCAACAAAAAATCTGAGATAGAGTTGATGAGATAAGACCTTGCAAGTGCATCCTTTGAGCACCATGTGCTCAATCTTTCTTGCTCTTCTTGTGTTGGTTGACTTTTGTTCTTGAAACTTGGCATAACTTCATCTCCAGCTATATAACCATACAAATTCCTTCCTTGAAGATAAGCTTCCATCCTTAATGACCAAGCTGAGTAGTTAACTCTATCCAATTTGTCAATTGATAAAGGAAATCCATCTGCCATGTTGTCCAACCTTGCTCTGATACCACTCTGAAGAGATGGATTTGTAGTTGATGAAGATGAAGTGGTGCTGCAAAAACTTTGCACTACACAAGCCAAATGAAGTCTAGAGATGTGTTGTGGGCCCTTTTAGCTTGCCAAAGGATGTATTAGACACCCTATGTACATTGGAATATCACTCTCAAGAATTTGAATCAAAATAGATAAGTTGGAGTAGATTCAAGAGCCAAAAATTTGCTATTTATGTTCATACACCTGTCCAAAGTTTTGAACAATTCTCTGGCGACAACAACAATTAACTTAATTCCTTTTGGGGAACTCTTATAAACTTAGTAAGCTAACAATCATGAGTGACTTGATCAAAAAATATGAACTACACACAGAGAAACAAACTTAGCAAGGCATAGGATGACCCCGAATTTGCTTGGGCTACAACAGTCTCAAACCCGTGAGCAGTAAAATGCAAATATCTCAAGATTCAAAAACCCAATGATTATGAAACTTTGTGGGAATATACTAGACCGCAGGATCAATCTAACAGGCTTTAAATCAAAGAAAATAGTGAAGTACACACTGAGAAACTACTCTAACAAGGTGACTGTTTTGAGAGAGTGCAGCCAGAGAAGAAGAAAACCAAGTGACACAGCTGACTTTAAATGATCATAGCTGAACATTGAAACATCCAAATACAATGAAAATTGGTGAGCATAAATTAGACTTAGAGAACTAACTTTAACAAGTTAAATCACTGTAAATGATGCACCAAGCTTAGAGAAATCATCTCTGCAATTTAACTGAGAAAACTGAGAGATATGGCAGTGAACAATACACTTCACAAGAACATGAAGATATGAACTCAAATGATCATGAAAATGAAAGTATATTGATTGTAAAATACAATGGACTTACTGATACATATGTGTGCCTTGAAACCACACCTTGGTATGGCATAAACCTCAGCTCTTGGAGGTCTTCACATAACCACGACTAAGACTACCATGTATTTATAGTTGATCTTGGGAGCCTAACTTCCCAAAATCACTCTTCAATCAATTAGTGATTGATTTGATTCTCCAACTACCATCAATCACGAATTTGTGGCTTTTCTTTCCCCTTTTGATCCAGTGGGCTCAATCACTTAAGATTCCTTCACTTTTACATTAAGTAAAGACTTAAAAATTACAAGAGGGAGTTCATAAGTGAACTCTAGAAGAAGTAGACATTTCCTTCAAGTTTCTAAGCCTTTTGATGACTCAAGCCAATACTTAGGCTTGTCATAGACTTGCTCTAACGTTTGCACCATTTAGGTCATGCACTTATAAAGTACGCATCAATATAGGGCCATATTACACGGCCGTGCATAGACACAATTGAGAATCCGAGGCACATGAGACACATTTGACACATGAAAATTATTTTATTGATACTAACATCTTTCTTCTTGTTTTTTGACATTGTTAAAAAAAAACAAAAAACCAAAAAAAAATAGAGGAAAGAAAAAAAGAGTGAAGAAGGACCAGGACTATATGCTCGAGGAAATTCCTCAGTGAATCATCAACGAGGACATCCATCAACAATGAAAGAGACACCCATGGTCAATCACCACGATGGGAGTACAACACAAAGAGATGAGCATCGATGGACCTTTCACCAGGGTAAGTGTAGCTCAGTGATGAGTAGCACCTCCTTTAATGTCAATCCGGGAAGACATGAGGATGGTATGAAGACCTCGAGCAAGTGGAGGCATAAGTGCGTGAGTGAGAAGCACACAAGCATGCACACACATACACACACACGCGCACACACAGCAAGACAAAGAGTGAGAAGCAATGGAGTTCTTGGATTACTTTCAAAAAGCTCTTACAAGTTCATTTCAATTACAATCTAACCTCAAAAATGAGCTCTCTAGCTCTATTTATAGTTTTTGACTAGGTTTTGGCCTTGTCCAGACCTAGTGTCCGGCCTAGTTAAAAATTAGGTTCTCTACCCTATTTGGAGGTTCAAACGAAGTCTAAAAACTGTGAAAACTGACAGGTAGATACTTCTAAAGCTCCTCAAGCTCAAGGAATCCTTGGCTTGCACAAAATGGAGCTACAAAAATGTGAAATGGTATTTACAAGGGTTTTTAGTGATGAAAATCACTATTGTTGTAGGGATTTCTCCTTGTGTCCACCTCTCTTATGTGCATAAATGTCTTGAAAAAATATTGGCCTACTTGCCAGATCGTCGTTGACTGCTCTGTCTGCTTGTACTTTCTCTTCTCTCTGACTCCCTTCTTAAGCTTCCTTGCCTAGTGAGTCCTTCAGTTCCAACACCCCCCCCCTCTCTCGCGTCTGTCATCCCTGACAGACCCTTGTTGGGTGGGTCGTTGGATGTAGTACTCAACTGTTGGAGAAACAATCACTAACTGGACATATATTTGAAGGTCAAATCTTAGGAAGAAAACCCCATGCCTATGTGAAGGGACAAATTCACAAGTGTATCATACTTGTAAAGTTAGTTCACTTTAGTTCTAGAAGTTTTTTAAAAATCACGGGAATGAGAAAATCTATATAAGTTAGTTAGTATTAACTGACGTGAAGAGAAGAAGAAGGAGGAAGAGAGAGAGAAAGTGAGAAGAACTCATTTTTGTATGACTGAGTATAGTCGGGCTTCTCTGAGTGAGAAAGCATCTGTAAAACTTCTGAGTTTTTTATAGTTATGAGAAGAACTGAGTAAAGTTCTGTGTATGAGTCTCTCTTCATCATCTCCATGTTTGTCTACTGTGTGATGAATTAAAAAATTCAAGTTTTCTGAGCAATTCGATGCGTGGCATCGAATCTTGGCTGATAAGTCATTTTTTCATTCTCTGTGTGTTAACTATTGTTGAATCTTTTAAAAATATGAAGTTTGTGGAGCAACTCGATGCCTGGCATCGAGTTTAAGCATAAAGTCGATGCCTGGCATCGACTTCTAGCATACAAGTGGTCTTCTTCATGTGTGTGTAAAAGAGAGTATTTCTGGTGCAGAAAAAGGGCCTAAAAAAGCTCAAAGTCGATGCCCGGCATCGACTTGGACTGAAATTCGATGCCAGGCATCGAATTTTTTATTTTTGGACATCAGGAATACTAAAACAGGCAAAATTTCCAGTCTTGGAAGGTCATACAGGGTCATCTTGTGAGAGCCGTAACTTGAGTTCTAGAGCTCCGTTTGATGCATATGATAGCTTGTTGGAAAGCTCTACTCTTCTAGTTTCAGCCTATAAAGTTTCATGGAGAAAGCATACTTGAGCTAGGAGAAATTAGCAAAATACTGAAGGTATGTCATTTCGGTGACTAGGAATTTCTGTAGAAGCAAAGTTCTCACTTTAAGCTATCATTTCTCAAAGTTTGGAGTGGCAATGAGTTAATGGTGACCATAGAGGTGTTCTAGTGTCACATTAATTCATTTCTTGTGGTGTTTTATACATCAACAAGTGGTATCAGAGCAGAAAGATTCTCGAGAGCAGAAGACGACAAAGGTACGAGAAGTTTTGTAAAGTTTTCCATTAAAGTTTGAAAGGTGAAGCATTTGAAGACACAAGGCATCAAAAGATTACTTTCGAAGTATCCTCATACACAAAGAACTTCAAAAGGTATTATCCTTTATCCTTTAAGCTCACAGGTTGCAGCAGAAGGAAAGAACTATGGCAGATCATATCTCCATTGGCAAACTGGACAGAGATAATTACCCCGCATGGGTAATGAGAATGGAAGCCTTACTTATGAGTAAGGATCTCATGGTATATGTAACAGGTGAAGAAGAGAAGCCAGTATTTGAAGATGAAAGCCGACCAAAGAAAGAAGAACTTGATGCTTTAAAGCATTGGCAGAAGAAGGATGCAAGTGCAAAAGCCTACATCTACAATACAATCTCAGATCATTTGCTACCACACATCAGAGGATTGGAATCATCAGAAGATATATGGAATGCATTGGAATATCATTTCCAAAGCACTACTAAAGCACGGAAAGCAAGTCTATGGTCAGAGTTTACAACATTCAAGAAGAAGCCAAGTCAAACCATTAGTGATTATGTCACTAAGATGAAGGATCTAGCAGATAGTCTTGGATCCATAGATGAAGATGTTGAAGATCACAGATTGATTGCTCAACTACTTGCAGGTTTGAGAGGGGATGAAAGGTGGAAACCTTTTGTCTTATCAACAGAACTTTCATTAAATCATTATGTTCCAGATTTGAACCAGTTGCTTGGTTTGATGCTCACATATGAGCAAGACTTGAAGGGAGATGGAGATAAAGGTCAAAGTTCTGCAATGTACATGAAGAATAAGAAGAACGGAGATAAAGGTAAAGCAAAGGATGAAGAGGAGTCTAATTCTCAAGCTTATTATGCAAGAGGTAAAGGCACTGGCAGAGGAAGAGCAAGAGGTTTTGGAAGAGGTAGAGGTAATCAGAATAACAACAAGAAGGCTTGCTGGATCTGTGGATTGAGTAATCATTTGGCTCATGACTGTTGGCACAACCAACAAGGATCAAGCCAGAATCAAAACAACAATAGCAGAGGCCGAGGTGGAAGATATCAAAGTAATTTTCAAAGAGGTAGACAAAGTCAAAGAGGAGGCTATGGTAGAGGTGGAGGAAGAAGTTGGGGACAGAATCAATCCTACAACACCACCTACTACAACTATGCAAATGACACACAGAATGAAAGTCATACATCATTGATGATGAATTCAATCAGCACATCAGACAAAGAAGATCTAAAGGTATTTTACATTGACTCTGGATGTTCTAATCATTTGTCAGGAAACATAGAATTGATGTCAGATTTGGAAAAAGGCATTTCTAGTCACACAGTTCAAACTGGTGATAATACAAGACATAGTGTACATTCAATTGGAAAAGTGAAATGCAAGAGTGGAGCAGATTTGCTAACCAATGTTTTGTATGTTCCTACAATACCTAAAAACTTGATTAGTGTGGGACAGATAGTTGAAAAAGGTTTTCAAGTCAGGTTTACAAATGAAGGAGTATTTGTGGAAGATCCAGAGAATGGATATAAGCAGATTGTCTCTGGTAAGAAAGAAGGTAGACTCTTTACTTTAAGAGTGCAAGGAAACATTGGTCAAGCTTTGCTCACACATGGTGAAAGAGTGATTACAGAACTTGATCTCTGGCATAAGAGATTAGGTCATTTCAATGAAAGAGGAATCAAAGCTATGGTTGCTAATCAGTCTGTACTAGGATTACCAAATGTTCAAAGTCAACATATGGTTTATAAATGTGAAGCATGTCAAATGGGTAAAGCACACAGGTTACCATTTCAAAAGAAAGGATTCAAACATGATGGAGTACTTGAGCTCATTCATACAGATGTATGGGGACCAACAAAAGAAGGATCTATCAGTGGCTCAAGATATTATGTTCTTTTCATTGATGATGCTACAAGATGGATAACATTATATGTTTTGAAGGAAAGATCAGAAGTGTTTGGAGCTTTCAAGCATTTTCATGCATATGCAGAGAGAGTCACAGGTCAAAAGCTTAAGAGACTGAGGTCTGATGGAGGGGGAGAATATTTCTCCCAAGAGTTCAATGATTATCTTTGGAATGCAGGTATTAAGAGAGAAATAACTTGCAGGTATACACCACAACAAAATGGTGTAGCAGAAAGAAGGAACAGGACTCTGGTTGAGTTTGCTAGAGCTATGCTAAAGGAGAAGAACTGTCCAAATTATCTTTGGGCTCAGGCTGTAAATACAGCTACATATCTTGTGAATAGATTACCATGTGCAGCTCTGAATGGAATGACTCCATATGAAGCTTGGTGGGGTAAGAAACCAACACTAGATCATTGTAGAGTGTTTGGATCAATTGCATATGCTTATGTGCCATCACAACTTAGGCATAAACTTGAACCAAAGGCAGAAAAATATGTGTTCATTGGTTATGATGAAAAGCAGATGGGTTACAGATTGTGGAATCCTCTAACCAAACAATTTATTGTTTCTAGAGATGTTACATTTGATGAACAGAAAAGTTGGTATGCAGATCAAAGTCATACAGCTGAAGAATTTGAAGAAGAGGTAAGAAGATGTGAGAAAGGAAAATCAATTGTGCAGGTGAATAGAGATGAAGACTATATGCAAGCAAGTACATCCAGAAGTGGATTAACAAGAAGGAATGAAGAAGCTCCTATATTTGATGAAGAAGTGTATCCAGACACATATGAAGAATGTGAACCAAGAAGGTCAAGCAGGACAAGGAGACAACCAGAAAGGTATTCTTATGATACTTCTTACATAACTCAGAAGAACTATGCATATATGGTCAAAGATGATGAAGAACCTCAGAACTATGATGAAGCTAAAGGTAAAAAGCAATGGGAAGAAGCAATGAAGGAAGAGTTCAATGCACTGGAGGAGAACAAGACATGGGAACTTGTTCCTAAACCAAATGGTAAGAAAGTAATTGGAAATAAATGGGTTTATAAAGTGAAGAAGCTTGCAGATGGAAGTATAGCCAGATACAAAGCTAGATTGGTGGTGAAAGGCTATGCCCAGACCTATGGCATAGATTATGATGAGACATTCAGTCCTGTAGCTAAGATGTCAACTATAAGGACAATCATTGCTATTGCAGCTTCAAAAGGATGGACTCTAAGTCAATTGGATATAAAAAATGCGTTCTTGAATGGATACATATCAGATGAGGTATACATGGAACAACCTCAAGGGTTTATAGATTCCAGGTATCCAAATTTTGTTTGCAGGTTGAGAAGAGCATTGTATGGATTGAAGCAAGCTCCAAGAGCTTGGAACTATAGATTGGTGAAGTATCTCAATGATCTTGGATATCAAAGTTCAAAAGCAGATTCAAGTCTACTTATCAAAAGAACAGAGGAAGGTACAATCTACATTTGTATTTATGTAGATGACATTATAATCACAGGTACTTCAGATGAAGGAATCAAGGAGGTAAAGAGATTACTTGAGAAAGAGTTTAAGATCAGTGACCTAGGAAAGTTATCATACTTTCTTGGAATGGAAGTTACTTATACAGATCATGGCATATATGTGTCACAAGAAAGGTATCTTCTGAACTTGTTGAAGAAGTTTGATATGGAAAATTGCAGAGAAGCTTCAACTCCACTTGAAGTTAATCACAAGCTCAGTAAATATGATGGTGCAGACTACAAAGATATGAGGAAGTATCAATCTCTTGTGGGTAGTTTGATTTATGCTACACTAACAAGACCTGATCTTAGTTATGCAGTGGGAGTTTTGTCACAATTCATGCATTGTCCAAAGGACCCACATTGGATTGCAGGTCAAAGAGTTCTTAGATATATCAAAGGAACTATAAAGGAAGGATTATATTATCCTTTTACATCAGATTTGAAGTTGAAAGCCTACAGTGACTCAGACTGGGCAGGTAATCAAGATGACAGGAGATCAACTCATGGTTACATGATATACATTGGTGATAAGCTTGTAAGTTGGTGTTCAAAGAAACAACATACAGTAGCATTATCATCAACTGAAGCAGAGTACAAAGGACTTGTGGAAGCAGCTAAGGAAGTCATATGGATGCAGACATTGTTCAAGAGCTTAGGCATTGATCAAGGTACACCTACAATACATGGAGATAATATGAGTTCACTTTATCTTGCAGCAAATCCAGTATTTCATGCAAGGACAAAGCACATAGAGATACAGTATCATTTTCTCAGAGAAAAGGTAATGGAGAAGGAGATTGAAGTGGAATACATTTCTACTAAAGATCAGTTAGCAGACATAATGACAAAGAGCTTGGATGGTGTGAAGACCAGCAGATTTAAAAGCATGGCAGGAGTAAAAGAAAAGAAGAAGATATGAAGAAACAGGGAATGTCAATTAGTGATTGAGGGGGAGCTGTTGGAGAAACAATCACTAACTGGACATATATTTGAAGGTCAAATCTTAGGAAGAAAACCCCATGCCTATGTGAAGGGACAAATTCACAAGTGTATCATACTTGTAAAGTTAGTTCACTTTAGTTCTAGAAGTTTTTTAAAAATCACGGGAATGAGAAAATCTATATAAGTTAGTTAGTATTAACTGATGCGAAGAGAAGAAGAAGGAGGAAGAGAGAGAGAAAGTGAGAAGAACTCATTTTTGTATGACTGAGTATAGTCGGGCTTCTCTGAGTGAGAAAGCATCTGTAAAACTTCTGAGTTTTTTATAGTTATGAGAAGAACTGAGTAAAGTTCTGTGTATGAGTCTCTCTTCATCATCTCCATGTTTGTCTACTGTGTGATGAATTAAAAAATTCAAGTTTTCTGAGCAATTCGATGCGTGGCATCGAATCTTGGCTGATAAGTCATTTTTTCATTCTCTGTGTGTTAACTATTGTTGAATCTTTTAAAAATATGAAGTTTGTGGAGCAACTCGATGCCTGGCATCGAGTTTAAGCATAAAGTCGATGCCTGGCATCGACTTCTAGCATACAAGTGGTCTTCTTCATGTGTGTGTAAAAGAGAGTATTTCTGGTGCAGAAAAAGGGCCTAAAAAAGCTCAAAGTCGATGCCCGGCATCGACTTGGACTGAAATTCGATGCCAGGCATCGAATTTTTTATTTTTGGACATCAGGAATACTAAAACAGGCAAAATTTCCAGTCTTGGAAGGTCATACAGGGTCATCTTGTGAGAGCCGTAACTTGAGTTCTAGAGCTCCGTTTGATGCATATGATAGCTTATTGGAAAGCTCTACTCTTCTAGTTTCAGCCTATAAAGTTTCATGGAGAAAGCATACTTGAGCTAGGAGAAATTAGCAAAATACTGAAGGTATGTCATTTCGGTGACTAGGAATTTCTGTAGAAGCAAAGTTCTCACTTTAAGCTATCATTTCTCAAAGTTTGGAGTGGCAATGAGTTAATGGTGACCATAGAGGTGTTCTAGTGTCACATTAATTCATTTCTTGTGGTGTTTTATACATCAACATCAACAACGTCTTGTGCTAAGTGATGTTCTGCAATCCGCAACCCTTTGGCCAAGTCCGTGAGTAAAGCATCCCAATCTACCGGCCCGGGAACCTCTGGATGTGGTATACGTAACTTTTCTGAATGGAGAGCTTGTTCCACTGCAAACAACTGCAATAAATGTGATGGTCTGGGAATGAATATCTCTGAGTGATATTCCCAGAATCCCGTGACGAACATTTCTTCAAACATCTGTTTAAAGCAGGCTGGTAGATACTTGATGCGTGCGTGCCATGCATATACAACATTAATAGATGGTGTTGCACTCATGTCGTAGACGAGGTCTTGATTACCTTCATTAAATCCAAGAGCTGACAGATGGGGCTCCTTGACATTTTTGAAAGTCCTGAAGGTAACCAACATGAGCTCAAAAATTTTAAGGCACATTTGGGCCATGACATCTGGTACATTTTTAAACCTGACCCCCCAATGCCGAATCGTCGAGATCATGTATCCTATGGTAGGTTGGCCGTTGGGTGGTGCTAAGTAAACATAATTGAGCCATTTCTCACATCCTTTGTTTGTCAGCACCATTTTTGTGTATTCCGGCCATGACCTTCTTCGAAACACAGGACAGTAGCATGGGTTGTATTTGATGTACAAAGGCATGTTATTCCATGTTCTTACCATCTCTGGGTAGGTTTCCAGTAGAAGAATCCTCCACATCGATTGATGAATATTGCCCTGCTTGGCACTTGCTGGGATGTCGTCCGGTGCGAACTGTGTAGCCGAGGTTGGTTCTTTTGATGTGTGACTCTTGATTTCCGCATTGTAATCCGCCATTAGGACACAGAAAGGAACATACAAATCGTCGGATGTGCCGATCCACCTATGATGGGAGAGATTCCTAAAGTAATCCGATTTTATGACTACTTCTTCCAAGTGTGACATAGATGCTATCTGAACTGCCACTCTATCATCATGGGTTGTGGCCACTTTCTCTAACCTCTGCATCCATTCAGGAGCCTCTATCTCTATGGTGTCCATGCCCTCTTCTGTTTGCTTGCCCCCTGGTGCAGGCATGGGAACATACGGGTCTTCGAAAGTTTCCTCTATCTCGATTGGCACTAGATCTTCAGGCTCGGGCTCGATAAAGGGAGAGGGTTGACGTTCGTATTGCATGACTTTGCTGCATAATTCTTCGAGTTCTGCCCTGAGTTTTGTGACCTCTTCGGATGTGTCGTCTGTGGCTGTGGCTTTGCTTGGTGACTCCTGCTGAGTCGCTAGTTGCTTAAGTAGATCATCCCTTTCTCGTTCTAACGCTGCATGGGCCTCCAGGAGGTCGGCATGGGTTTCTAACACAGTTTTCATATTTTCTGAGGGAATGGCCTTGAATTTTTCTGGGTCGATTTCCTGCGGGGAACCTTCCATGGCTACTTCCAAGTTCTCTTCATTCTGTTTCTGCAGCCGTTTATTCTCTTCCAGAGCTGTAGACATGTGTTTTCGTAGGAGGGCTAGGTTGCGTCTAAGTTTGAGATTCTCCGTTATCTGGGAGTGTAGCAATTCATCCATATGTTGTCTTTCCTCTGCATCTGACTGGGGTGGGTTGGCTACTAACTGTTCGTGTTGTTCCTGTAAGGTGGTATGCTGTTGTTGTAGTAGCCGCTTTTCCCTTTCGAGATCCATGAAGCGTAGTTGAAGTTCCTCATGACTTCGAAAGAGTCGTGTATGTTGGTTATCAAGATGCTGGTAGTGCTGTTGTAGTTGCGACATACACTGATACATATTATTAAATACATTATTAATAGGGATGGATGCGGGAAGGGGGTTGGATGCAGAAGGGAAGGGAAAGGGGAAGGGAAATGGAAGTGTGGATGTGGTGCAAGAAAATGGTGAAGTGGGAGGTGGGGGAATGGGAGATGGTGGATGCATGGGGGGAGGGAGAGGTGCGGAGGTGGGGGAGATGTCCATAAGATCAATGGTGGATGCAGTAGTGGGAGTGATTGTGAATAGTGGAATTGTGGGTGCGGTGATAGTGGTGAAAGTGTACAGTGGTGTGTGCAATTGTGAATACGAACTGCCCGAAAGTGTCATCGGGGGGTTGAGATTTTTTGTGGCCGCGGTTGGAACTACTGTTTCAGTGGCCGTATAGACAAAGGAAGTGGAGATAGGGTGTGTGGGTTGTGTGACGGTCTGTGCTTCGGTATGGGTAGTGGACTCTGAGGCGGTGACGGTCGTGGTTACACTGGTTGTGGAAGGTGAATGTGGTGGAGTTGGAGGCAGGGGTGGCAACGGGGGTGACGGAGGTGCACTTGATACATGGGTTTCCTCAGTATCGTGGACAGTGTGTGCGGTGCCCGTGGTTGTGGATTTGCCTTGTGGTTCTGATACTAGTACATTCATCTGCTTTCCTCCTCGAGGGGGGAGTCTGCCATATCTTCGTTCCGTTCTTCGTGCTTGTGCAAGGGCGGTATGCACCGTTTCAGGTACTCCCAAAGCCTCAGATATCATGTCAAGCGTGGCGCGGTATTGCTCGTCTACGCCTTCCTCCTCAAGGATTTGATTCATGAGGGCCTTGCCTGCTGCTAGGGATAGTCTATGTTGCTCTTGCACTCTGTTCATGGTATCATAGAGCTTCTTCAATGCCTTCGTGTAAGCGGGGGCACCTTCAAGTACATGCAGGGCTTCCTGATCATATTCCTGCTCTTCTTCCTCGGATTGTCCATCATGTTCCTCCTCTTGTCCTTCTTCTTCTTCACCCTCCACATCGACGATTTCTGGTTGTCTGGGATGGGGTTGGTCTGTAGCAGTTTGTTGTCCACTAGCTTGTTCTGCCTTGACTTCTGCGTTAACAGCCTCAATGATTCTGGCTACCTCCTCATCAGTTAAGTCTTCTAAAGTGAATCCGTGAGGAAACTCTAGGTCGGTTGGTACGGGTGGGAACACCAGATTAGGTCCGTCACTGCTATGCCTTGGTAATCTGATAGTGAAGGGTTGCACCTGCCTTGGAAGTCGTGGAGTGATCTCTGGAGTCAATGTTGCACCGCGGGGTTGTGCGCAGGGCATCTGAACGGCGCCTCTCATTTTCTTGGATGGTGGTCCTGCGGAGGATAATCGGCGCTGAAACTCTTGTACCCTGGTCCAAATGAGTGCCCTTTGCACTGATACATCATACGCAAGACATCTGTACACAATCCTGGTCAGAGCACAGCATCCGTACAGTACCGACTTTTGTTTTTTATACCACCTTTGATGAGCCAAGTGGATTTGGTCGATAATCCAGTGGGGCATGTTGATTGTCAAATCAAAGGCATCAGCCAAGTATAAACTAAACCATATCTTTTTAGGTGGCATTGTGAACCTCTCCTGGGCGGGAAATGCAAAGTGCTGCATGACCATTCGCAAATGAATAGGGATTGTAGGCGTCATTGCCACCATGTCTTTTAACTTTGTCAGATTCTTGTTCTTCATATTGTCGGGGACCATAGTCTCTTTCTCCGTAGGAATATGCATACCTTTCATGTCTAGAGCTTCCCTTACCAAGTTGATAGTTAATCTGAAACGCTTGAGCTCATTGCCCCTTGTGAGAGATGGGAGGACAAAGGAGCTGTATCCCTTTTTGTCTTTGCTCGGAGTAAGGGTGCTAATCAAATAAGAGCATCTTAGAAAATCCGGCTTTGGCAACTGGAATTTGAAGTACTCGTAGAGTACTGCCTTCTTCCATATAGGTTTCAGTCCTTCATTATTCTGCAGTCTCTCAAATTCCCTAGTGAAAAAGTGATACCTCCCCCAGCGCCCATTGAATTCTATCTCGGCCTCCCACATATAAGTGCCTTCACCTAGGGGTCCTGCCACATCACTGAACCAATGAGAGTTTTTACTGACTGGCATAGTGTGCCCCTGTGGAGGGTTCTGAACCGGTATGGCGTGTAATGCTCTCAATGCTACAGGGCGTTCCTTCAATTCCTCCTCAACGGGAAGACTTTCAATATCCACGACTTGAGGGCTGGTGCCTATCTGGGAGCTAGTTCCTGCCGTATCTGCCATGTTACTTCTTGCCTCCTGATTCTGTGAGAATATAGAAACATGTGTTAACATTGTAAAGGACAAGATAGAACCGTTTTTGTCCCCATTACAACATTAACATGAGGTTGGGAGAGATTAGTGGGTTAGTAAATGCTCGGTGCTTGTGTGTGTAGTTAGGGATTGGTTAGACCTAGGAGCTAAGTGGAATGATGTGGTGTGAGAGTGACGTAGTTAGTAGGTGGGCTTGGATTTACAACTGGGATCTGGGGGTTTATTACAAGTTTTAGGTTGCCAAATGCAATGGATAGGTTTTGATTTTGACTTTGTGGAGGCTCTGGGGAGTGTGATAGGGTATTTACTTGAAAAATGGGGCTTTTTAGGAACCCATTTACAAGTGATTCCACTTGTGCTCATGGAAGAATACGTGTTAGTGCGTGATGTGTAAGACTGGGCCTTAGATGTTCGCGTGAGTGAAACATGTTGTACAGGGTTTGGCCTTGGTGTAGCTATTTGAGCCCGCAAGCAAGCCTTAGGCACCCAGATTTGTCGTGATTGTGGGCTGGCCTTCATTGACTTCTTGGGTACCCAAATAGACTTCACTTTCACAGAAGAACTTATGAAAGGCTTCTTATTAGTATCGTGCTGTTGATTACTAATAAGAGGTTTTGGTCATGGTGTTGGCCTGGTCGGAACAGGGTGTTCGCCTTTTCGCCTCCATACTTATTTCATCAGCTGAAACAATTTGCTTTGCTCCTTTTTTTGGCCTCCAGTACAGGTAGTGTTCTGCTTCTTCTGTATTTGATCTGCTGTTGGCTGCTGCATCCTTCTGACCTTTGGAAAAGAAGGGAGTATCATCTTATCCTTGACTCCATTGCTGAGACAATCCTCTTTCTGCATCATACATTTTTGGACAAGAATAGCATTGTCAACTTCATGTGCACCCCTGGAAGGACCAAGAGTCTGTGCTTTACCTAGTTCCTTGAGTGCCTCCTTTTCCAATTCAACTGTAATTCGGCTATGATTTACCCATACCTGAAGAAGTCCGCTTCTTAGGTTTAGGTTGACTGCATGATCATAGATCCAGTCCTGACCCAAGACAAGAGGCTCAGTGAGGTCCTCATCTTGACACACTAATACTTTGACTATCATCACTTCGTCTTGAATGGAGATGGGAAGATCCACCTCGCCCATGCAAGGTGTTTCCACACCTCCCAATCCTATGAGATATGCTTCTATAGGATTGACAGTTAATCTCAATTCTTGACAGTAAGACAATTTAACTGCACTAGTGGCTGCACCTGAGTCAATCAAGGCTCTTACAGTCCTTGCACCCTTTCTTTGTCCTATCTCTAAGGTTATAAAAGGACGTCGATCAATTATCCTTTGAGCGCTGATACCTGAAACTTCACACATAGCCACATGATATCCTTGATCTGCATAGGCATCCGTCCTAGGTTGCTCCCTATTCTGTCTTCTCAACTTCATTCTCCGGATGCGTTCCAATGCTTCTGCTTGGGCTTCTTCTCGAATTCGCTTTTCTTCTTCTTTGCGTTTCTTAGCAGTATTGAGTCGACTTAGCATTTCCTCTGTGAGAGGTTCCTGATACAACTTGACCCTGCATCCGCTAATGTAGCTCAGGAGAACGTCGCCTTCTAATGTGGCTAGTTGCACTGCTCCACTTGTTGAGATTCTGTTTATAATCATGGGTCCATAGCCTCTCTTCTCCAGTTTTCTCGCATGTTGCTTCAATGTGTAGACTAAAACTAAGTCGCCTGCCTTCAAACCTTTATCCTTAACGTGGGCATCAAAGTATGCCTTCTGTCGTTTCTTAGCTGCATATATCCCTACAGCCGCCCTCAGTCTTGTTTCTCCTAATCGTTCAAGGTCGAAAAGTCTAGAGGAGAGTTCATGACCCGTCCATTCATGCTCTTGTGCTACTTTCAGTGTAGGTATTAGGAAGTCCAACGGTAGCACTGCATTTTGGCCAAATACCATCTGAAAGGGGGTGGCTTGGAGTACCGTTTTGTAGGCGACTCGGTATGCCCAAACAGCATGGTGTAGCTGTTTGTCCCAATCAGAGCGTTTATTGTTCACTAATTTCGTCAGTACATTGCATAAGATCTTATTGGTGCTCTCAGCCTGGCCATTAGCTTGAGGGTGATAGGGGGCAGACTTCTTATGTACTACCAAAAATTCTTGGAGCAGATTTTCAATAACTTCATTCAAGAAGTGAGTGCCTCTATCGCTAACTAGCTCTATGGGTAGCCCGTATCTAGTGAATACATTCTCAAATAAGAACTTAGCAGTAGTCTGAGCATCGTTCTTTGTCGTAGCTTTTATCTCTACCCACTTGGTGAGATAATCCGTGGCCACAATGATATATTCAGCATGTGAACCCTTGGCTGGGGGATTAATAGGACCTACAAAGTCTATTCCCCACTTAGAGAATGCACGTCCACCCATCATAGGTTTCAGTGGCATCTCATCTTTGCGTATAGGATACTGAGTTCTTTGACACACATCACACCGTTTCACATAGGTATGTGCATCCATGTGAAGGGTTGGCCACCAAAAGCCCGCAAATAGTATTGACTTGATCACCCGATCTGGTCCAAAGTGTCCCCCTGCTACACCTTGGTGAGCAGTATCCAAGATTTTGAGATATTCACTCTCATGGACACATAGTCTCAGGTAACCATCTTTACCACGCTTGTATAGATTATCACCAATGAGTGAATAATCCTGGGCTTCTTGTTCTAAACTCCTTTGCCTAGCCAGAGTCATGTCTGGAGAGAATGTTCTCGTCCTTAAGAAGGATACTAGAGGTTCACTCCAATCTGGCACTATGGACACTTGATAAAGAGTGGCATGTTCCACAGGTGGTTTAGTGCAGCAGATTGGGCATTCCTTGCACAACTTTTGGACATCAGCCTCCATAGTCGGCCAATGCACTCCGAGTCTCCTTAGTGTCTGTAAGGTTCGTTGCTTTGAGTAGTGTTGCTCTAATGCACCTACATGTGCTAAATGCAACCATTTAGTGTACTCGTCCTCTTCTACACAACAAGCCAAGATCCCTTGATCTGTGTGCTTGTACATACTTCCTGCCATGATGTGATACTTTTGGGCTTTTACTACCTCTCTATCCTGCGTGTTTATTACTGGGTGGTTAGGTCCGTATGTCAACACTGGTACCAATGGCTTAGCCCACTGTGGCACCACTTCCAAATTAAACAAGTAAGCATCAGGAAGGTCATCTGACACTCCTTGTGGGGCTTCTCCCGATGTGAGCCTAGAAAGGTGATCTGCTCTCAAATGAGTCTTCCCTTTCCTTACCACAACCTCAAAATCATATTCCATTAGCAAGAGAAACCATCTTACTAATCTACCTGTGTTGCATGGCTTGTTTACCAAGTATAGTAGAGCTTGATGATCAGTAAAAAATTTAAACTTATTTGCAAGAAAATAATGTCTAAACTTTTTAACCGCATACACCATGCCTAGTCCTTCTCTCTCCGTAGTGGTATAATTTCGTTCAGCAGCATTCAATTGTCTACTAGCATAGGCAATTGGAAGATCCGTATTACCTTCACCGGTAGGCTACGCGAGTACACACCCAATAGCATAATTGGACGCATCAACATGAACATGGAAAGGCTTATTCCAATCTGGTGTGGTCAAGATTGGTGCTGAACATAATCGCCGTTTAAGCTCATTGAAGGAATTCTCACATTCATCAGTCCACTCAAAGTTAGTCAGAAGTCCGTACATGGGCTTTGCAATGACAGCATACATGTGAATGAACCGGCGGTAGTACCCACAATGCCCCATGAAAGCCTGTACTTCCTTGACATTCTTTGGCCTAGGTAACTCGGCTATGGCTCTCACTTTCTCTTCATCAGTGGATATGCCATTCTTTGACACTATGTGTCCTAAAATCTTGCCTTGCCTGACCATAAAAACGCACTTTTCTGGGTTCAGGTAGACTTGATATTCTCTACATTTGTCAAAGATTTGTCTGAGTTCAGGAATATGGGTTTGTCTAATGTTGGAATGAGCACAAAGATCATCAACATAGACTTCTAAATTCTTCCTCAGGAACTCCTTAAATACATGGCACATTAGTCTCTGGAAGGTTGCAGGAGCATTGGTAAGCCCAAATGGCATTACACGAAAGGCAAATATACCCCTCTCTGTGGCAAAAGTTGTCTTATGCTGATCTTCTGGAGCTATGGCTACTTGATTGTAGCCCGAAAATCCATCGAGGAAGCTGTACACTTCTTTGCCTGCTACTCTTTCTAAGAGATGCTCTGTGATAGGAAGCGGATAGTTATCTCGAATTGTGGCTGCATTAACCTTCTTCAAGTTAATGCATACACGTAATTTACCATTCTTTTTGGGCACCACAACAATGGGGGATACCCATTCAGTGTGCTCAATTTCATAGATAAATCCAGCTTCAACCAATCTATCTATCTCCTCTTTGATCTTGGCAGCGTAATTATCATTGTATGTATATGGCTTTTGCTTAGAGGGTTTGGCATCTGAGGTCATGGGGATGGTGTGTGAGCATATGTCAGGGTCCACACCTTTCAAGTCCTTGTAACTCCAAGCGAACACGTCTCTGTATTCTCTTAGCAAGGCTATCAATTCTTGCTCTTCTTCTTCCTTCAGGTCATGTCCTATGTAAGTGCATCTCTCTTCTCCCTCTTCCATGGCTACCACAATTTTCTTTGTGGTTTCTTTGTTATCATAGGCCTCTCCTGATTGTGCCTCTCGTTTAGGCATTCTGATCATGACTCTCCTATCATCTATCTCATACTTCTTAAAATTTTCTAGGACCTCAAACAAAGATTCCTCCTCTTCTTGTGTGACTTCTTTCTTCTTCCTTTTCTTTCCTTCTTCCTTAGGAGTTACATGTGTGGCTAGCCTTACGTCTTTTGTAAGCTCTCCGTGCCTCTGGGGTTGAAATTCTACTTCATAGAAGTATTCTTCATCTGATGCAAAAGGTGGGTCCATAATGATTGACTCTAGATTGGAGTCACTTGCATCCTCAAATGCATCAGGGCTAGGTTCGCACTCTTCTAACACTGCCTCTCCCATGATTGGCTCTATGGAGAAGACTGAAATGTCATAGCCATCCTCATCACAGTGGGGTGTCCATTGTTCTTCATTGATGGCTACATCCATATTTGCTAGAATTTCTGCCCAGCCGTGGGGTTCAAATTCTTTGTCAGGAAAAACTACAGGCGCATAGGCTGGGTCTTGAATTGATCTATGTGTTTCTTTTGCACCTATCTCTCTGGCTTCTTCTCTCTTCTCTTCTTCTACTGCTACTTTGCACATCCATAAGTGGGTGTCTTCATGCATCCATGAGGATCCTGACCCTATGGAATGCACCGATTCTGTATCATCTTTGGCTCTATGGATGGGATTCCATTGGATAGGAGGGACATCTCTATGAGAGTAATCTTTGAGATTCACTTTGGTCGTAACACCTAAGTGCTGAAGGTACAAAGAATTGGTTCCCCAATCCTGTACCACTTGCAATTGTCGCATAAAAGGTCGTCCCAAGATCATTTCATAGGCTTGGTTCTTGCTAAAATCACATATAGCAAATGTATGCTCAAACTCGACACCACAGGTGGTGAGAGTTATTCCTTCTAGCAATCCTAAGGGCCTCTCAATATGACCATCGACCATCTGCAATTTCATTCTCGTTGGCCTGAGTGCTGGCTTGCCCCAACGCTTCCATAGGGAAGTGGTGGCAATTGCAACTCCTGCACCTGAGTCCAAAATTGCCTTGGTGGTGTACTCCTGGTAGGTAATGGGAAGATAGGTGTTCCCTTATTCACCTTCACACATGTCTCCTATCTTATCCAAGGGTATTTCTGGCACTGTCCTCTAGGATCCTACCTGGGAACGAGGTTTTGATATCTCTGGTACTTGTTTGGCTACATGTTTCCATAGCTCTAGCCTTACTTTGAGTAGCTCTTCTAAGGTGAGGTTGCATTGTACTTTAGTGTTTTTCACTACCTCTGTGTTCCTGGGTATGAGTGAGTCCTCATTCCGTACCATGACCGTGGGTGCTCTCATACAAGTAGACTTAGCTTCCCATGGGCCTGTGAAGTGGGGTAATTCTTGTAGAGAGTTAGACTCAAAGTCTAGTCTTTCCTGAGAGTGGGTGCTCTCCTGCTCCTCATAAATGGATGGGATGTCTTGTGGGAATTGGTCATGTGCGTCATCCACAAGTTCAATGGGAGGAGGGACTTCACTTTCTTTAGCCCATTTGTCTTCTTGAATCTCTCGTAGGAATTCTGGTGTGAATCGATTCATAGAAGATGATGTGTTTGGCTCCGTAGAGTTAGGCACATAGGCTTCAGGCACATAGGCTTCCTGGGTAGGAATGCTTACTCTTTCACTTGCCCTGTCCTTCTGTTGAGAGGCGGGTTCCTTTTCTGATTGTGCAATCAGCTTCTCTATTCTTTCTAACAGTCCATCAAAGTGCAACTGTGTCTTCGCCGAACTAGAGATGTTAAATAGACGACTGGCTTCAAACATGGTTTGAGCCAATTCCACCATCTTAGCACAAATTTTGGTTCGTTCTAGCTCTAGTTCTGCTCTAGGGTAACACTTTTCATGATCAGTTACGTTTGGCCCTTCTTGGATTCTGGCCTGATATGCTTTAAGCATCATATTAAGGTCCTCGGGAGTGGGATATGCTAAGACTGATCCTACTCTTGGGGGTGGTGGGTTTAGGTGAGGCGGGTTGGAAGGTGGCGGTTCGGATGGAGTTGGGAATGGTGGAGGTGATGGAGGTGGGGCAGTGTGAGAGGGAGTTTGAGCTGTGAGTTCAGTTATCCTGGCCTTTGTTTCTCTTAGGCTTTCCTCGAGTTCACTCATCTTTTTTGCCCATTGTCTTTTCATTCTTTCACGACTATCTCTCCAAGTTCTAGTCCTCTTCTTTGTCATGCTCTCTGTTTCACTAACATCTGGACTCTTTTCCTGGCCTACGCTTTGGTTCTATTGCAAGGCTTGGGCTCTAGTGATTACTTGTACTGGTGCAGTGGAAGTCACACTCCTTGTGGAGTCTACAACTAACCCAATAACGTTGATAGGAGTGATTTTTGGCATATTATTGGGGTTCTTTGGGCAATCTCGTAAGAGATGCTCCTTTCCACACTCCTGGCAATAGCCCTGGATCGTCACTGATTGGGTTTGGGTAGGTGGAGGCATGGGGCAATCACGAATGAGGTGATCCCCCTGACATCTGTAGCATGGTCCTCTAGGGAATGGGGGTCTTACTTGTCTAGGTTGAGGTCTAGGGTAGGGGTTTGCATACATGACGTTTGTGTAATCTGACTCCCAACTAGGTTCATTTGGCTCGTCACTATAATAGGGCTCACCATGTTCAGGAGACTGCATGTAGTAGGCCTGGGGGCTATCAACATGTGTAGAATCGAAACTATGGTCACTCGGGTCACTTTCAGAAAGCAATGGTGTTACAGGGACTATAGCTCTATTCAGGTTCTCTTCTGCATCTGCATATTTTACTGGGATCACATTAGTAGGAGCAGGTGGTTGCTGTGCTAGCACTGCTGGGGTCTCAATTGGTTTTGGTAGGGTTGGTAGGTTTGTTGAGGTCTCACATACTGCTGAGGTGGGTACTGGTTCTGGTATCTTCCTTGTTGAGGGTATGGTTGTGGGTACGTCTGTCTAGCGGTTTGCTTATTGTAGGGACAATCTTGCGCGGTGTGATTGGTGTACCTTCATTCTATGGTGCAGTATTGGCTACTGGATTAACTTGGGGTTGAGCCATAATGGGACAGACATTCGCCATATGGTCGCCTCCACAAGTATAGCATCTTTTCACAGGGGCAAACCTTGGGATTTGTTTGCTAGAGACACCTAGTTTCTGAGCTACTTTCTCTGCTAATTCCTCAATTGATGTGGATTGCGAGGAAGAGAGGCTAGAGGCATTATCTGAGTCCTTGTAGATTTTGGAAAGCTCTAGTTCCTCCCCTAGGTTATCCTCGATGTCAATGCACATGCGTACACACTCTTCTATAGTCCTAGGGTCCTTCAGATACACATATGACCTCAATTTGGTACTTAGCAATCCATCCAAGAATAAAGCCACTTGCTTAGCTGGTGTGGGTAGCTCAGGGACATGGCATCTCTCCAAGTATTGCCTAAATCTTCTTCCAGCAAGTCTCACGGTCTCTTGAGGGGTTTGCTTGAAGCTGTGAATCAGCAAGGAAGTGTTATGTCTTATGCCACTTTTAGAGAATTCGATAATGAATGCCTCTAGAAGTTGGTCTATGCTCCTGAACTGTCTCTCGTTTAGTGGCTGAAACCATGTCAGGGTAGTGTTCCTAAGGGTTAGACCAAAGGCATTGTACTGCGTGAATAAATCCTCCACTTGCTCAGCTCTCAAGACTTGCCTAAACTCAGCCACATGATCGTATGGATCTCCATTGCCATCGAAGTAGTTCTTCATGGACTTAACTAGCTGAGTCGGTCTCAAAGTCCTTGTGTGCTCTCTAGGTCGTGGTAGAGGGAACGCATCCGCATTTCTTTGATTCCTGTGAGCTCTATGTATCTCAGGTTCCACCCTATTTGTCTCCACTCTCGTTCTTTCTCTGCCCCCTGGGTTGACAAAGCTTACTTTTGGCCTATCTCTACTTCTGTCTCTTTGAATTCCATGAGCTTGGGATGTTCCAGCTCCAGGGTGACCATAGGACACATTCGATCTTGGTTGGGGGAAAACGAATTCACCCTTCCAAGTGTAAGCATGTCTATCATGTTCTATAACCACAAAGATCCTCTCTGAAACATGATCTAAGTAGGTCACGCTACCTGGGCTATCAGGATCCTTAAACTCATAGATCATGATTGTTCCTATATTAGTTGGCTGATCAGATTTATACCTCTAAAAGGCTTCGTCAGTTTCTCGGTTCAGAAGCAGATCTATGCTCTTATTATCTTGGGGAATCCACTCTGGTGTGATAATCCTAGTGAGAACAGATTTGCCTCGAGGGGTCCTCGGTTCTTCACCCCTGTTTCCTTGCTCTAGGTCACCTAAGTCCGTTCCTGGGATCTCATTCCCAAATTCATCAGTCCTATCGTGACTACATATATTGTCCCTTCCTTGTCTAAGTATGCTCCGTTTTCGAACTTGACAGCTGGGCGCTCTAGTCCAATGGATTGATCAAGATTCTTAATCTGTACCACAGATCTTCCTAGGCTGTCCTCATAGATGCTAGCACCTAATCGGTTGGTCCTAAGGTATTCCAACTGCGTTTTGTAAGGGCCTTCTACCCTGTGCAAGTATGGCACTCCTGAACTTCCCGTAGGTCTGTCCATGCCTTGAGACATCTCTGATTCACTAGTTTCAGAGCTAGGGTAGTATGAGTGGTGGCTCAACTGCTGGTCCCAAGACCTAGCAGTATGATTGACACTAGCCTCTGAAGACCTAAGGCTTTGTCTATCTCCCCCTAGATGTCGCCCTGATCTAAGGTTCATAAGCCTAATTGAATAGCCCAATTTTGCCCAAGTACAACCTCGTTGTTGAGTTCTTTTGTATCAGTCACTTGATTCCTTTTTTTGGTGGATTACCACGTTTATAATCTTGTCTGATATCACGTCGTCAGGTATACTTGAGTGTATTTCTGCACTGTACGTTGATCGTTCCTCGTTAGATTCTTTCCTTTAAGGTTATCACATCACGAAGAGATTATGTTTAATCTTGAACTTGAGTGCATAGGTAGTCTTCAACTTGATTGATGCCTATCGCCGTCCTGGCCTACTCCTATCACTAGTCGTTCTTAGCCTAAGCTAGGAATTGACAAAGGGAGTTGAGAATATTCCGACCTTTCTTGTTGATCCCTTGCTTTATGATGCTCAAGAACCTGAGTCTCAAGCTTGCAAAGAAACCCTTGCTTTGTATGCTCTCAATTGCTCTCAATGGACCTGTAAAAGTCCCAAAATTAGCTCAAGACTTAAATTCAAATGACAGACAGGTCACTTTCATGCATGTAATTCACAGGCCAAATCCCCTTTGCCTTATGGAAAACAATCCCAAGGACCCTTCAGCTTTCCAACAAAACAAGAATCACAGCAAACGGATTTCGTATGAGAAAGTTATGCCAGTTCAGGGTTTTGGTGCTAAAACAGGGTTCAACAGGCTAACAAGTCACAGGATTTTTTCTCAAAAATACATGTGTAGGGACCTCACAAGTCACTAATTGCTAGACCAATATGCCCAAAAACTATCCCCAAAGCTTAGAATAAAAACCCTAATTTTTTGGCCGAAAAGCCTGTCAATCGCGATCGACAGGTCTGTCAATCGCGATTGACATAGGTGTCTGTCGGGGCCTGTCGGTCGCGATCGACACGTCAGTCGCGATTGACAGTGTCAATCGCGATCGATAGAGTCGGTCGTGAGTTCTGTCAATCGCGATCAATGGTGTCAATCGCGATCGACACTTTTTCCGGGTTTTTTGCCGTGATTTTAGTCAATCGGGGATGTGTCCGTCGCGATGGACACGTGGCTACGCGTAAAAGTCAATCAATCGTGGAAATTCTGTCGATCGTGATCGACGGTGTCAATCGCGATTGACAGGGTCTGTCGGTCGCGATTGACAGGGTCCTATGTGGCAGTCAGTCGGTCGTGGGGTCTGTCGATCGCGATTGACAGGGTCCTACGTGGCAGTCAGTCGGTCGTGGGGTCTGTCAGTCGCGATCGACAGGTCTGTTGGTCGCGATTGACAGGGTCTGTCGGTCGTGGCTGTCAATCGCGATCGATGGTGTCGGTCGCGATTGACAGAGAAACACGGAATTTCCCAACTGTTTTTAGTGATTTAGAATGTGCTCTTTGTGCTTGTCCTAGTGGTGTACTTGGTTTTACCAATAGATGAAATTAAATCGCGATCGACAGAGGCTTGCGACTGCGAGACAGTTTCTGAGTATTCCGTACCTGCGCAACGTGCTGGAGGGGATGATGCTGCTGGAACCTGCAAGAAAGCTCAAAAAGCACGCAAAAACAGCGCACACAATATCGCTCTCTCGCTCTCTCTCATAAGTGGAATGAGGGAAATGAGGTGGAGAAGGTGGTATAAGCAAAAAACTAAAATTTTTTCGCGATGATGGAGATGGAGATCGGATATGGTGATGATGATGATGGTGATGATGGTGGTGAGGTAAGAAAAAGAAAAATAAGAAAAGTAAAGAGATTACCTACAACGCCAACGTCTCAAATCTACGTCTTACCATCACACGCTCGTCCTCAAAGCTCGATCCCCGGCAACGGCGCCAAAATTTGGTGTAGCTCAGTGATGAGTAGCACCTCCTTTAATGTCAATCCGGGAAGACATGAGGATGGTATGAAGACCTCGAGCAAGTGGAGGCACAAGTGCGTGAGTGAGAAGCACACAAGCATGCACACACATACACACACACGCGCACACACAGCAAGACAAAGAGTGAGAAGCAATGGAGTTCTTGGATTACTTTCAAAAAGCTCTTACAAGTTTATTTCAATTACAATCTAACCTCAAAAATGAGCTCTCTAGCTCTATTTATAGTTTTTGACTAGGTTTTGGCCTTGTCCAG
Organism: Ceratopteris richardii; assembly: GCA_020310875.1. Classification (NCBI taxonomy): domain Eukaryota; kingdom Viridiplantae; phylum Streptophyta; class Polypodiopsida; order Polypodiales; family Pteridaceae; genus Ceratopteris; species Ceratopteris richardii. Next base: position 12,153,160 of record CM035439.1, read on the forward strand.
ACCTAGTGTCCGGCCTAGTTAAAAATTAGGTTCTCTACCCTATTTGGAGGTTCAAACGAGGTCTAAAAAATGTGAAAACTGACAGGTAGATACTTCTAAAGCTCCTCAAGCTCAAGGACTCCTTGGCTTGCACAAAATGGAGCTACAAAAATGTGAAATGGTATTTATAAGGGTTTTTAGTGATGAAAATCACTATTGTTGTAGGGATTTCTTCTAGCATTTTGATATACATTTCCTGGAGCTCCCTACTTGCTCCTTCTCCTTGTGTCCACCTCTCTTATGTGCATAAATGTCTTGAAAAAATATTGGCCTACTTGCCAGATCGTCGTTGACTGCTCTGTCTGCTTGTACTTTCTCTTCTCTCTGACTCCCTTCAAGCTTGCTTGCCTAGTGAGTCCTTCAGTTCCAACAGCAAGAATCACCTACTTCGAAAACACTATAGCCATGATGGATTAGGAAACCTCTTTGTTAGCATACCCTTGAGCACTTCACTCAAGACCCAATTTTTTGCACCATACTTTCCTCAATGCATTCCCCCAGTAAGCATGCATAGGGCTACATTACACGGTCGTGCACAAGGCACATTCTTTTTTCAACCCATGCACTCATGCACTTACCCATCACTCATTATGGATCATGAGTACTTGGCAGGCAAACTATGGAAGCCATCTTTGAAATAACGAGTGGACATCAAGGTGACAATAACAAGAGCAAGGAAGCAATCTACCACCAAGAGCTACTCACAATCAACCTTGACAACCTCTTTTGAGCAGATCATAATTTTTGCAAGCTCACAAAGACGCCATCAAGCTGGAATACAAGGAAGAAGTACATACAAAGGGACTAAAAATTGCAAAATATCATCGAGAAAAAATGAAGAACAGGACAATATACCCTACTACATGGACACTACCTCTCAAGTACTACATGGAACAACCACTCCAACAAGGGTCTGTCAGGGATGACAGACTCGAGAGGGGGGGGGAGTGTTGAAGCTCAAGGTCAAGGACAAAGCACAGGAGAAGAAAATCAAAGAGGTGGACACACAAGAAGACGGAGCATGTAGGGATCTCCAAGAAGTATATGTCAATTTTTCAAAAGAAATCCCTATAAAAATAGTGTTTTTTATCACTAAAAACCATTGTGAATACCATTTCCATTTTTGCAACTTGATTTCATTCAAGCTGAGGAGTCCTCCAACTTGATGAGTACTAGAAGTATCATCCTACCAATTTTCATAATTTTTAGACTCCATTTGAGCCCCTAAATAAGCCCTGGAACCTAATTTTTAACTAGTCCGAAGATTAGGTCTGGATAGGGCCAAAACCACTCAAAAAACTATAAAAAGAGCTAAAGCGCTCATTTTGGAGGTTACCTTGTTAGATATTTGAGCTATTCTAATAGATTTCTTTTGTAATCGAAGTCCTTCCATTGTTCCACTCTTTGCTCTTACTTTGTGCATGTGTGTGTGTGTGTGCATGCTAGTGTGCTTTCAATCACGCACTTGTGCCATCACTTGCTCACGGTCTTCATAGCGGTCCTCACGTCTCCACGGGATTGACATTTATGAGGTGAATCTCCTTGTGTTGGTACTTACCATTGTGCTAGAGTGACACAAGGTCTTTACTTCCCATACACATCAGATTTGGACATAAAGTTGTACTTAGATGCAGATTGGGCAGGATGTAAGGATGATAGAAGAAGTACTTTTGGCTATTTATCTTTTTTAGGTGATAAACCCATCTCATGGTCTTCTAAGAAGCAACCAATTGTTGCTCTGTCTTCAACAGAGGCTGAATACAGTGGATTATCAAATGCTACACAAGAAGCTATTTGGATTAGGTTGCTCTACTCAGATTTGAGACTTCATACTCATTCACCAATGATCTTTGGTGATAACACTAGTTCTTTGCATCTTGCAGCTAACCCCATGTATCATGCAAGAAATAAGCATATAGAAGTGCACTATCACTACGTTAGAGAGAAACTCTTGAGCAAAGAGATTCAACTAGCATATATATCTACAAATATGGAGTGTGCTGATTTGTTAACCAAAGCACTTGATGGTACTAAGATTTGCAGATTTAAAACCATGATTGGATTACACAAGATTCAAGAAGATTGATGAAGCAATGCAAGCTAAGATGTTTGGCTTGAGGGGGAGCTATTGGTGCAAATGTTCAAGCCTACACATTTGGCTTAGCATGGAAGAAATTGTGTGGAACTAGCACTTGATGATTCATATGAACTATAGCTTGTAACTACTTGATCATTTACCATTGTAAAACATTAATTCTTTGGAGAATCTTGTAAAAGCTTACAATTCATGGAGTTAGGAAGAATATTAGCTATGACTTCAAGTTGAGGGAATATGTCCTAAATCAGTGGAGTCATTTTTTTATTGGAGCCAAAGTTTTAATTCGAAATTCAAACTTAGAAGTGACACATATGAAAGACTTTGTAAAATCTCGTGGTGTGTGCCTCATTCAGAGCTCACTCTTTGATCACTTGTAGAATTTGAGTAGCTCACACTATAGCTCACTCAATTCAATAGTATTGAGCATCATTACAATGCCAATGACTCTGTACAATTATGTTCTATAATACATATATCTCATTGAACATCTTTGTCTACTTCTCTGCTATGACTACTCAGAATAGTCAACTTCTTCTAGTCATATCTCAGTGAGTACTCAACCATTTTACATAAACTTTGGCTTTTTTTGGAACCAGCTTGAAGTCTACTTTGTGCTGTGAAAGTTTCAAGGCATTTGGTTTAGGCATCAGGGATAACTCGTCTTCGAAGTGCTCACTGGCCATCTACTAGTTGTTCCCTAAAATATTGGGGGTAAGATCTGATTTGCTAAAGTTATTTCTCAGAGCATAGTTGATCATTTTAAATGATTCCACTTGCAATCATTAGCTATCTAAGCTAGTTGAATTCCCCCAAAAGGAATTTTGCCAATTGTTACTATGCTGTGAGCTCTCAATAAGAAAACCTACAGGTGTATGGCCTAAAATAACAAGTTTTTCAACACTAGTTATTCTTGAACTAGTCTGTTTTGGATTAATTGTTTCAAGTATCAATTCCAAAGTACATAGGTAATTTCTTGGTGTCATTTGCAAACTAAAAAGGCCTGCTTTATAACTCTAAAGTGCATTAGGGTTGGTACAAAGCAAGTTTTAGCAGTACCACCTCACTTCCCTCATGCCCCATGATCATTCTTTTCGATCATGGTCTTCATCTCTATAATTTTGCTCAGAAGGGGGATCCTATCGTGTTTGAATCTCAAAAGAGGAGAATCCATGTGTGGACCAATCCCTACCTTATGCATTCCAAGCTCCATCAAGATTTGCATATGAAAAAATAGATCAAGTGCAAAGTATGGAGAAATGATAAGGGTGGAACAAAACATCCCTGCCTAATTCCTTGTTTATGCTATGTGCACTCTAGGCCTTCATAGCTCAAACATATGAATTAGGTAGATCCATAGTGTCTCTGGCTAAATTGTTATCTTGTTCCATCTCTATGCACCACTTGTGCATGAACCTAGCAAAACAGAAGAATACTACTTAAGACTTCCTTATTAGATTCATATGTCAAGTCAAAATATATCTTGTTCTGAGAGGAAGATGAATCTTTCATAATCCCTACCCAAATCACTTTCTCTTAGATGTACCTTTAAGCTTAGTGAAATGGGTGGATTTCCTATTTATGATATACCTCAAATAAAGAAATCAATCTAAATAGAGGGTAATTTGTTTTGTAATCCCTACCCAATAAATAAAATGGCACAAGTAGATTATCTATCTTTAAGAGGATATAACATCATCTTTACTTTGGAGAGAATAACTTCACTTAAGGTGGGCTTAGGGTTCTTTCAAAATTTTACTTAGTTTTGAGATTCTGTTTTAAGAGACTAAAGCCCATAGGGATCAATCCAGCCTTTGAAGATTTTAATTGGTCAAAACCTATTTTACTTGTTCTTCCAAAAAGATTAAGATTTTTATGACTATGTCCCAAATGGGAATGCATAGTGTAAAATATTTTATTATCTTTAAGGTCACAAGTATCCCTAAGAGTGGACTATTCCAACCAATTATTCACTCTTTTCATTGATACTCAAATGTCATGGATTTTTAGTAGGATCTCAAAATCCTACAGATCTTTCTTGATTCTTTCATAATTCTCTCCTTTGTATTCTAGATCTATTTTAAGATGTCCTATGTTGACATTGTAATTACATTTTTCTCATTCTTCTAGTTGACTTGGATTAATAAGAAAACTTTTGGATTTCAAAGGATGATCTTTCGTAGAGGTCTAGCTTTAGATCATCTTTGTATTCCTTAATTCAAGTCATAGTTTGATGAAACTTTAGAGCTTCAATCTTTGGAGTTTACCTTCAAACTCCGAGAAATTGATCCTCTCTTTATTTCTAACTCTCTGTGAAGTTTATTGAGAGATAGAATGTTTAGTATCTTATTGGGAGAATTATTCTTCCCTTTGAGAGGATAATTGAAGGAGATGCCTATTTTCAAACATCATCTTCTCAATGTATTCCATTGGATTATGAGTCCCTTTTTCTTTTGTCTATATCTAAGAAAAAGGACTCAAAGAGATTCAGTTCCCACCATCCCATAACAATGGGTTCTTCATCCAATCCACAAAATTGCATCATTATACCTTTTTATCTCACCTTCTCTATCCTTTTTAGTGCTCTCTATATGCTACAATATATGGTACCAAATTATGAAAGCAAGGTCTAAGGTGCTTGGATATACCACAACTAAACTTACTTAATTTTCAAGGATATTTGGTTAAACATTTAATGTGATGTGATTGATCTTAATGTTTGACTTGACCTTTGACCCTACTTTGGGCCTTTTGGATTTTCTTCTCTTGTTTTGCCAAATAAGTGATAAGACTAGGTGTTTCTCCATTTGGTCCCTTTTCTAGATCTTATATTCAATTTTTTACCCATGGGTTTTGTTTAGGGATCTCACTCTTATGATTCACCAATGAAACTATTTTCCTTAGGTCTTCATTGTTGAAATTTACAACTTATGTTATGTTTTTCCATGAAGCGTCAAGACACTTTTAGGATATGATTTATAGCTCATTCAACTTCTTTTTCCTAACCCACTAGGAAATCCTTCTCTTACATCGGGGTTCCTTAAGAAATTCATCTAGGTTGAAATATGTAATGAAAGAAGTGTGAAGCACTTGAATACGGGGAATTACTTCAACTTTATCTACTTCTGCATATACTTTACCTTGGAATACCTTATTTGGTCTTTTCAAAGTATAAGTTATAGGTTCTTGGGAACTTTCCCCCTCCTTAAGAGTTTCCGTGCTCGAAAACTATGTGAGGGTTTATTGAAAATTGTGCTCTTTATTAAAGGGTGAAAGATTTTATTTTCAATCTTTTATTGTTCCCTCAATTAAAGAACTATTTAGAGCATTTTTATGTCTTTCCTCCAAGGTTATTGAACAAACATCTCCAAGTTCAAGCTTCGATTACCCATAAATCAAGTGCCCCATACCATCGAATTCACTTGAATGGTAGTGTAAGCCTAACTATACCATACCATCTTGATTAGACTTCACTTCAGTAAAGGTAACTTTTGAGAATTATTAGTTCTTAGACTTGCAAGTGATATTTCCATTGTAAAGCATATCTAGTGCTCATGTCACAATGAAATCTTTACTTATCAATGATTCCCTTGTTCGCATGGTTTCCAAGCTTAGAAAAGCACATGAAATGACGTGCCTTCTAAAAGAAATCATCCAAGATCTCATGAACAAATCAAGTGACTAGGAGAAACTTCCAATCAAAATTAAGGTACTCTACTTTAGAGGATTAATCCTAAGGTTCAATGCCCTTCAAATAGAGGTAAACAAACAATAAATCCCAAGGGTTTTACACCTATCTAGAAACCCAAAGGTTCTACCTCTTAGACCCATGTGGTTATACAACATTCCCAACCCTCCTTAAAAGCATTTCTATCCTCGAAAATAAGTGGAGATATATAATTTGGGTTATTCCCCCATGCCCTATGATCATGCTCTTCAATCATAGTCTTCATCCCTATAATTTGCCTCTTTATTCAGAAGGGGGATCCTATCCCATTTGAATCTCAAAAGAGGAAAATCCATAACGATAAGGGTGGTCCGAACAAAACATACCTGTCTAATAACTTGTTTATGCTATGTGCACTCTAGGCCTTCATAGCTCAAACATATGAATTAGGTAGATCCAAAGTCTCTCTAGCTAAATTGCTATCTTGGTCCATCTCTATGCACCACTTGTGCATGAACCTAGTAAAATAGAAGAATACTACTTAATACTTCCTTATCAGATTCATATGTCAAGTCAAAATATATCTTGTTCTGAGAGGAAGATGAATCTTTCATAATCCCTGGCCGAATCACTTTCTCTTAGATGTACCTTTAGGCTTAGTGAAATGGGTGGATTTCTTGTTTGTGATTCACATAAAATAAAGAAATCAATCAAAATAGAGGGGAATTCATTTTATAATCCCTACCTAACAAATAAAATGGTATAGGTGATTATCTATCTGGTTTGAAGAGGATATAACATTCTCTTTACTTTGGAGAATAGTTTCACTTAAGGTGGGTGTAGGGTTCTTTCAAAATTTTACTTAGTTTTGAGATTTTGTTTTAAGAGACTAAAGCCCATAGGGATCAATCTAGCCTTTGAAGATTCTAATTGGTTGAAACCTATTTTACTTGTTCTTCCAAAAAGATCAAGATTTCTATAACTACATCCCAAATGGGAACTCATAGTGTAAAAGATCCTATTATCTTTAAGGTCACAAGTATCCATAAGAATGGAATATTCCAACCAATTCTTTATTCTTCTGATTGATACTCAAATCTCATGGATCTTTAGCAGGATCTCAAAATCTTAGGACCCTTCTTGATTCTTTCATACTTCTCTCCTTTTATATTTCTAGATATGTTTTAAGATGTCCTATGTTGACATTGTAATTACATCTTTCTAATTCTTTTAGTTAACTTGAATTAAAAAGTAAACTTTTGGATTTCAAAGGATGATCTTTCTTGGAGGTCTAGCTTTAGATTGTCTTTGTAATTGTTGAATTCAATTCATAGTTTGATGAAACTTTAGAGCTTCAATCTTTGGAGTTTACCTCCAAACTTTGAGAAATTGATCCTCTCTTTATTTCTAACTCTTTATTAATTTTATCAAGAGATAGAATGTTTAGTATCTTGTTGGGAGAATTCTAGAATTCTTCTTTCCTTTGAGAGGATAATTAAAGAAGATGCCTATTTTCTGACATCATCTTCTCAATGTATTCCATTAGTAGATCACTAGTTTCTTTTTCTTGTGGATACCAAGATAAAGTACTCAACAGATTCAGTTCCCACCATCCCATACCAAAGGGTTCTTCATCCAATCCACAAAACTACATCTCTATACCTTTTTATATCACCTTCTCTATCCTTTTTAATGCTCTCTATATGCTACAATCTATGGTACCAAATTGTGAGATCAAGGACGAAGGTGCTTGCATACACCACAACTAAACTTACTCAATTCTCAAGAATATTCGGTTAAACATTTAATATGATGTGATTAATTGATCTTTGAACCTACTTTGGGCCTTTTGGCTTTCCTTCTCTTCTTTGGCCAAACAAGATATAAGACTAGGTCTTTCTCCATTAGATTCATTTTCTAGATCTTGTATTCAATGTTTTACCCATTTAGGGATCTCACTTTTATGCTTCACCAAGGAAGCTATTTTTCTTAGGTCTTCTCTATTGGAATTCACAACTTATGTTATTTTATTCCATGAAGCATCAAGACACTTTTAGGATATGATTTATATCTCATTCAACTTCTTTTTCCTAACCCACTAAGAAAGCCTTCTCTTACATCAAGGTTCCTTGAGAGCTTCATCTAGGTTGGAAGATGTAATGAAAGAAGTGTGGAGCACTCGAGTACGTCAATTTTATCTATTTCTTGCATATCCTTTACCTTGTAGTACCTTATTTGGTCTTTTCAAAGTATAATTTATAGGTTCTTGGGGACTTACCCCCTCCTTAAAAGTTTTCATCCCCGAAAACTATGTGAGCATTTATTGAAAATTGTGCTCTTTATTAAAGTGTAAAGGATTTTATTTTCAATCTTTTATTGTTCCATTGGTTAAAGGAAGTATTCAAAGCATTTTAATTTTTTTCATCCAAGGTTATTGAAAGAACATCTCCAAGTTCAAGCTTCAATTACCCATAAATCCAGTATTCCATAACATTAGATCCACTTGAATGGTATTGTAAGCCTAGATGTACCATACCATCTAGCTTACACTTCACTTTGGTGAAGGTAACTTTAGTTTTAACCTTGGGATAAATCTTTCTTTTAGTATAATAAAGTGAGAATTATTACTTCTTAGACTTGCAAGTGGTATTTCCATTGCAAAACATATCTAGTGCTCATGTCACAATGAATTTTTTACTTATCAAGTCTTAGCTGTAATTCCAACTTGAAAAGACTTAATTTTAAAAATTTTCTTATGAATGATTCCCTTGTTTAGATGTACTCTGAAAGATCATTTGATAATAGAGCCAGTTTATTCTCAACTAGATATTATTTCTTGACATAATTAGGAATCTGAAGTGCAAAGGAATAATTGATTAGCCAATCACATTGTTTGTATGAAGAAGGTAGCAACACTCTTTATGAGTTGGAAAATTGTCCTTTTATTTATAGGACACAATATATTCAAACCCTTGAGTTCTACCTTTTCTTGAGGCCTCCCATTTGCTTGGAATAGTTATGTGAAGCTCCGAAAAATTATTTAATTTTCTCAAATAGAGAACTTACTTAAACAAATGAATTGTTATTATTATCTTCCAACACTCCTTAGATTCTTTTATGCTATATTTTCTCTTCTTAGAGTTTGAGACTAGCCCCTCTAGGTTACTATCATTGTCTTGTGGTTAAAGAAGAGAAAAATTTGACCTCTCAACTTAAGTCCTTGGCCTTGATGCCTTGATGATCAGGCATGCTAGGGGTTTTATGGAAAAAATCCATAAGAGGGAATTTAATCTTAATGTATCTTGCTCATGTACTATTAATTGACCTATATAATTTACCCATGTAGGAAGTGAATAAGGGTTTTATTATGGCCAATCGCCTCTACTACGATTATTCATATAGTGAAAATCCTAAATAACCAAACTTAAACTTAAATTAATGAAATTTCTCTCTTAACCCACAATCCTATGTAATACATTCCATATGCATATTGAATGTATGCTAAAACATTTACACCTATAGGGGGAGAGGTGTAGCATGCATAAGGTTGAGAAATTGAACCCCTCCTTAAAGCATGCAATAGTTCCCATTTAGAACTTTGTTTGTTCAAAGGAAGGTGAAAAATTTTCCACGCAACTTTGCAAGTTGCTATTCATTATATGAATTCATCTCAAACCATGACCATATTTATGCACAACCAATCCTTCTTTTCCTAGATCATATGAATTTGATACATAGTGCAAATCACTTCCATGACCAATTCAAATGTGACCAAGCCAGCTAGGCCACTTGAACCTATGCATCCTCTTTCAATTTTATGTCTATGGTTTGCAAGGAATAAAAAAGGATGTAGGTACTTATCTGGAAATTAAGCTTCATCCATCCCTTGAATCTGTGTGTGTACTTCCATGGTGGTGGCATAGATCTGGGCCATCCAACTCCCTCCCATCCTTCAAAGCCTCTGCCTAAAGAGAAGTTTGGGCTTACTTCCTTTTGTGGTTTGATCTCTTTCCACATAGCTTGCATTTCCTTATACATGAGTGCCAACTCCTTGTTCATTGCATCACTCCAAGGGGGATTTGTTGATATATTTTGGTAGTGATATGTATGAACACATTTAGGACTATTGGGGCACTTTTTTTCTCTCTTTAGGAGGTTTTTTCTATTGATATATTTTGTTAGTGATATGCGTGGAGACACTTAGGACCTTCGACACACTTTTTCCCTCTTTAGGAGTTTTTTCCCCTGGCTTGTATATATTTCTATAACCCTAATGGGTTACTTATTCTTGAATGTTCACTTGGTAATACATCTAGTGTTGTATTGTGCTCCAAGTTTCTTCTTGTTCCTTATGTTGTTTGCATGCTTCCACATACCTCAAACTCCAACAATGGGTACCAAAGTAGGTTGCGGTTTCATCTAAGGCTTCATCAACACCCCAAACTCCAACAATTGCTACCGAAATTGGTATCAAGGCAAGGAATTGAAGCTTGGCGATGGTTGTAATACGTTGATGAAGAATTTGAAGCTATTGGAGTAGAGGTTCATCATCAACACATCAATACTACATGAAGGTAGAAGGAAACAGCAAGGAAGCATCTCAAGCAACATCCAAGCAAAGAAAGTTGCATAAATTTCATTAGAAAACTAAATATCATACTTTTTCTTATCACACACATCCAAAACAAGGAAGTTTAGTATTTACACAATGGGTGATCAATATGCACAAATAGAGAAGCTTGATAAGAACATCTATCAACAATGGTGATTTATAATCACAACATACTTGCAAGGTAGAGGTTTGTATGGTTTGATAGACAGCACAAATATCAAACCTATATTACAGAGGATCTAAATCAGCAACTGAGGGAATTCAGACTTTAGAATGAAAGAGACAAAAGGGTTATATTCATTTTATCACAAAATATTCAAGATTCAATGGTAGGACACATACAAGATTTAGACACAAGTAAAGAATGTTGGCTTGCATTGGAAAGGTTGTATGCTATAGGTACAAAAGCAAGGAAGATTCAACTAAAAAATGAGTTGAACAACATAAGAAAAGATACAAGGACATCATTCAATGGTTACTTATTGAAGGTTAAAGGGATTGTAGATCAGGTGGGATCAATTCAAACTCATGTGGAGGATGATGACTTGGTTGCAAATACTCTCAATGGACTCAAGGATGATGAGGGATGAAAACCATTCATCTCAAGGACAGGCTCTCTATGCAAGATCATCAACAGGAGGAAGCAGAGGTAGAAGAGGTTTGAATAGAGGTCGAAGAAGAAGAAGTGATGATCAAGGGTTTTCAAGTGACTCCAACACAAGAGGAAGAGGAAGATGAAGCATTAGAGGTACGAGAGGCTACTACAACTTCAATCAAAGACAAAGGAGTGAAGATAACAACAATGGCTACATTACTAGTAGAAGAACTCCATTTTCCTTTGCCCTTCTGACTAGCCAAGAAAGCTTGATCTGCAACACACATAATGGACCTGTTCTGCCTGGACTGATCTTCCTGCAACATAACAGAGACTAACTCCTCAAATGACAAGGCATTTGGATTGCCTTTCATCATCAACTGAAGAGTAGAAGCCAAACTCTGATATGAATTAGGAAGACCATTCAGAACGGTTTGTACAAGTGAGCTATCTAGTATAACCTCACCAGTAGAAATCAACTGTTCCTTCAAGTCTTTGATCTTTGTTAGGAAACTATCCATAGAATCACCTTCATTCATGTGCTCACTCTCCAACTGTTTTCGGAGGTAAGCAACACGAGCCTCATTCCTAGCTTGGTACAATGTGTTAAGTGTATCCCAAGCATCCTTAGCTATTCTACAAGAGCGAATATGAGGAATAATGGCACGTTTGACAGACAAAGCTATCAATGCATATGCCTGGGCATCTCTGCCATCCCAACAAATCTGCTCTGTAGTAGGTGCAGCAGAAACAGCAGCACGAACAGGAATCTGCACAATATCATCTTCGACACCATCTTCATTAGTTTGAGCACCTGTATTCGTAGTACTTGTTGTTACAGGTGTAACATGACGTCTTTCAACACCCTGCACAATGCTCCACAATCCTTTTGCAACCAATACATGTCGCATCATATAAACCCATAATGGGTAGTTGGTACCATCCAACTTATCCTCAACAGCCAACATACGGAATACATCACTGCTTTCAACCATGGCCGGTGACTAAAATACCTTGATGTAGAGAATTGATTGTATCTCAAAAAGTTGAATGGAACTGCCTAGACGAGTTCTGCTAAACCTGTAGTAGACTTTGAGACGTTTATACTGGTGAACAAAAACATGTATATACCTTTTGCACAAAAAGATGAAACAGCCTGCACAAGCACTGCGATACTGTGTTCGGAGGCCGAAACGAGCTCAGATCGCGATTTCGACACCACAGAGCAAAGATGTTTTGATCTCGAAAACACCCTGAGTATGCTCACCAAAATTCGCACGATTCTGAGATTCCAAACGGAGGAGTGTCAATGATGCCCTAGATGAAGCGATAACCTGCTCTAATACCAATTGTTGGAGTTAGACGTCTGCGGAAGCACGCAAACAGCACAAGGAAGAAGAAGAAGCTTAGAGCACAACACACAATACTGAATGTATTACTAGAGAATGTACAAAAACAAGTAGCCCATTAGGGCAATAGGCATATATACAAGCCGGGGGAAAAAAACCTCCTAAAGAGGGAAAAAAGTGCCCCGGCGGTCCTAGTGTGTTCACACACATCACTACCTAAATATTGCAGTGAACAAGGAGCTCGCACTCATGTATAAGGAAGTGCCAAGCTATGTGGAAATCACTCCACAAAAGGAAGTAAGCCCAAAGCTTTGCGGAAAGCTTCAAACTTCTCCCTAGGCAGAGCCTTTGTGAAAAGGTCTGCAATGTTCTCCTGCGTGGGCACATATGCCAAGCTGATCTCCCTAGCAGAGAAAATCTCCCTGACATAATGATAATGCACCTCAATGTGCTTAGTGCGAGCATGGAACACAAGGTTCCTCGCAACTACCAATGCGCTCTGACTGTCAGTGAAGATGGTGGTGGCAGAAGACTGACCAACACCCAAATCAGCCATAAGGCATCTTAGCCACACACACTCAACAGTAGCTGTGAAAGCTGCCCTATACTCAGCCTCACAACTGGAAGTGGCCACAGTAGGCTGCTTCTTGCTCAACCAAGATATACATGAGCTACCAAGCATGAAGCAAAAACCATTGGTGGACACACGAGTGTCATAGCAACCAGCCCAATCTGAGTTAGAAAAAGCATGCAAGTCTGGCGGTAGTGATCCCCCCTTGGGATAAACAACCCAAGTAGCCAAGTACCACTCAAGTAGCGAAATATGCGCTTAACCGCCTTCCAATGCGTGACTCCTGGGCAATGCATAAACCTGCTCATCTGTGAGACAGCAAACTGAATATCTTGTTGAGTAATGCATAAGTAAATCAAGCATCCAACAGCCTGCTGATAGAGAACAACATCAAATGCATCTCCAGCATCATGAAGACTCAATCGTAAACCTGTCTCCATAGGAATGGCAATAGGCTTACAGTCTTCAAGGCCAAAACGTTGCAATAATGTGTCAATATATTTCGTTTGACACAAAGACATTCCACCATCAACTTGCATAAACTGAATGCCCAAATAGTGATGCAAATGCCCCAAATCAGACATCTCAAATGAGGCATGCAAATCAGCCTTGAAATCAGCAATATGCTTCTCAATAGGACCAGTGAGCAGCATGTCGTCAACATAGACAACAATGATCAGAAGCACATCATTAGCACGCTTGACATATAAGGTGCTTTCAGTTGGACTGTTCTCAAAACCATGTGCAACCAGATAGGCATGTATCTTCTCATACCAAGCATGTGGTGCTTGCTTTAAACCATATAATGCCTTCTTTAACCTGCACACTTGGTTTTCATGCCCTTTCTGCACAAAGCCACGGGGCTGAAAAACATACACTTCTTCATGCAAGTCACCATTCAGAAATGTTGTTTTAATGTCCAACTGATGTACATTCCAACCATGATGGGCTGCAAGTGCACAAATGCTCCGAACAGTAGTCATACGGCATGTAGGTGCAAAGGTCTCATCAAAATCAATGCCTCTTTCTTGCGCATAACCCTTTGCAACAAGCCTAGCCTTATACCTGTCAATTGTACCATCAGGTTTACACTTCAGCTTGTATACCCACTTAGTACCAATGGCCTTCTTGCCAGGAGGCAAGTCACATAAAGACCATGTACCATTCTTCATTATAGCATCATATTCAGATTGCATAGCAGCCATCCAATTTTCTGAATTCTGTGCTTCATCAAAAGAAACAGGCTCATTCTCATCACAGAGACTAGACGCAGCCATAGCATAGCAATCTGATGCAAAGAAGGCACTATGAGAGACTGAACGAGTACGATCTGACAGAGGTGCATCTAATTTGCTGTCACGCAAAGTCTGCACCAACCATTTTGGCATAGTTTTTGCCTGCTCAATATCAACTCTCTCATCAACAAGTGCATCATGTAAATCTGCATCAGAAATGGAATGATCTACATCATCATATGAAACCTGCAAAGGCTGAGAAGTTGCCTCATTAGAACCAGCACTAGACTGTCCAGCTATAAAAAGAGGCATCAAATTATCATACATGTCTTTGGAGCTAACAGATGTCTCCTTAGTACATGAAAGCAATGGCTGAATAGCATCTTCCACAAAAACAACATCACGGCTAACCAGAATGCGTTTAGTCTGTGGATGATACAAACAATAGCCTTTACTTTCAGAACTGTACCCAACAAAAATACATTTTACTGCTTTATCATCCAATTTTCTGCGATGTTGTTCAAGCACTAATGCATATGCCAAACAACCAAAAACACGTAGATGAGCAACAGATGGCTTGCGATCATGCCAAGCCTCATATGGAGTGATAGACTGCAGCGCTTTAGTGGGACACCTGTTCACTACATATGCTACACACATGTCAGCCTCAAGCTAGAAACTATGTGGTAAAGCGTGACTCTTGACCATACACCTCGCCATCTCCATGAGTGACCTGTTCTTTCGTTAAGAAACTCCATTCTGTTGAGGTGTATACGGCATTGTACACTGGTGTTTTATCCCACGATCAGCCATAAATGCATTAAAATCAGAACACATATATTCCCCCCCTCGATCAGAATGGAGGGTGCCCATTTTGCATGCTGATAGATTTTCAGCCAAAACCAAAAACTGTTTGAAGCACATGAACACTTCGGACTTTGCTTTGAGTGGATATACCCATGCATGCCTGGAAAAATCATCAATGAAAGTCACGAAGTACAGGTAATTTCCAAAAGAGGGTATCTGCATAGGACCACAGACATCACTATGTACAAGCTGCAATTTCTGTGTAGCCCAAACTGAACCATCTTTTGGAAAGGAGGAACGCTCCATTTTGCCCAAAATACAGCCTTCACAAACATGTTTTCCAGGTGCCTCAAGTTTGGGAAAAGAGGACACCATTTTAGATTTCTGCAGGCGTAGCAAACTAGCAAAATTCAGATGACCAAAGCGTGCATGCCAAAGCTTTGCATCTGACATAGCTTGAGAATCATTTACTACACATGCCAAATCACTTTCAGATCTTTCATAGTCTATGAGCTTATACAACCCACGACATAAAATGCCAGAAGCAATATTTACATTGCCATTTGACAGATCATGAACAGTACACCTGTCATCAACAAATTTCACAACCAAGCCAATCTTGGCTAATGCAGAAACTGATAACAGGTTCTTTTTTATCCCTGGCACAAATAAAGCATCTGACAAAGTGAAAGAACTACCATCAGTTGTAGTCAAAATGATCTTACCAACTCCCATGACAGGATAAGAGGAGTTGTTGGTGCATGTAACAGTATTCCCTGTAGGGGCAGGCTCGAGTGAAGAGAAGAAACTGCGCTGTGAGGTAATATGTTTAATTGCCGCACTATCAAAATACCAAACATCTGAGTCTACTGCAGACATGCACTGATCATGAGAAGATGGGTCAAAACTGCAGACAGTAGTAAATGCCCATTCTTCTTCCTGCACAAGATTTGCAGACTCTGTTTTTGGTGTAGAGGCCTGTGCAACAACCATTCCAGCCTCTTGAGCAGCCAGTTTTGGACAGTTCTTTATGATATGATCATTCCCTTTACAGTACTTACAAAAAAATTTCTGCTTTTCTGATTTTTTTCTCATCTTTGTCTTGGTTCTTCAAATGTGCAGCTTTTGCAGATTTCTGCTTACTAGTAGAAGAACTCCATTTTCCTTTGCCCTTCTGACTAGCCAGGAAAGCTTGATCTGCAACACGCATAATGGACCTGTTCTTCCTGGACTGGTCTTCCTGCAACAGAACAGAGACTAACTCCTCAAATGACAAGGCATTTGGATTGTCTTTCATCATCAACCGAAGAGTAGAAGCAAAACTCTGATATGAATCAGGAAGACCATTCAGAACGGTCTACACAAGTGAGCTATCCGGTATAACCTCATCAGCAGAAATCAACTGTTCCTTAAAATCTTTGATATTCGTTAGGAAACTGTCCATAGAATCACCTTCATTCATGTGCTCACTCTCCAACTGTTTTCGGAGGTAAGCAACACGAGCCTCATTCCTAGTACAATGTGGTAAGTGTATCCCAAGCATCCTTAGCTGTTCTGCAAGAGCGAATGTGAGGAATAATGGCATGTTTGACAGACAAGGCTATCAATGCATGTGCCTGGGCATCTCTGCCATCCCATCAAATCTGCTCTGCAGTAGGTGCAGCAGAAATAGCAGCACGAATAGGAATCTGTAGAATATCATCTTCGACACCATCTTCATCAGCTCCAACACCTGTATTTGTAGTACCTGTTGTTACAGGTGTAACAGGACATCTTTCAACACCCTGCACAATGTTCCACAATCCTTTTGCAACCAATACATGTCGCATCATATAAGCCCACAATGGGTAGTTGGTACCATCCAACTTATCCTCAACAACCAACATACGGAATACATCACTGCTTTCCGCCATGGCCAGTGACTAAAATACCTTGATGCAGAAAATTGACTGTATCTCAAAAAGTTGAACGGAACTGCCCAGACAAGTTCTGCTAAACCTGTAGCAGACTTCGAGACGCTTATACAGGCGAACAGAAATAGGTATATACCTTTGGCACAAAAAGACAAAATAGCCTGCACAAGTGCTACGATAGTGCGTTCGGAGCCTGAAACGAGCTCAGATCGCGATTTTGGCACTACAAAGTGAAGCCGTTTTGATCTCGGAAACACCCTGAGTACGCTCACCAAAATTCGTACAATTTTGAGACTACAAACGCAGGAGTGTCGACGGCGCCCTAGATGAAGCGACCACCTGCTCTGATACCAATTGTTGGAGTTAGATGTCTGCAGAAGCACGCGGACAACACAAGGAAGAAGAAGAAGCTTGGAGCACAACACACAATACTGAATGTATTACTAGAGAATGTACAAAGATAAGTAGCCCATTAGGGCAATAGGCGTATATACAAGCCGAGGGAAGAAAACCTCCTAAAGAGAGAAAAGAGTGTCCCGGCGGTCCTAGTGTGTTCACACACATCACTACCTAAATATATCAACAATATAGAGCTCAAAGAAACAACCAACAATTGCTTTATCTTCTACAGAGGTTGAGTATGAAGGCAGTCCTACATGGGGAGAGTATTTTGCCCAAAGAGCTCTAGAACCTTCTAGAAGCATCCACTTTAGTTAACTCCGGCTAACTGGGACACTTGCCGTACATGTAGTTACATGGCTGACACATGGATGGTTAGTATCCACCTACCCAAGAAGGCAGTCCTCTGGAGAGAGCTATATATAGAGGCATTTGGTTGGGAGGTTGGAGGAGAGTCATCTCTTTGGCACGTGGTGGTCGTAATTCTCATTCTCTTGCAACTAAGGTTCACATTACCTTGAACATGTTTTGGGCTCTCAAAGCTTCATTCTTTGTTTTCAAAGCCTATTCGGAAGAATATTTGGGGTGATTTTTGGAGCCATTTTGGAGTACTTTTACACATAATTCTCTTTATACAGGTTCAAGAACATTAAGAAGAGTGTTCTTTGTACTTCTAGGACAAAAAATATTCAGATTTGGGGCTGTGTTTTTAGCCACACTAGTAAATCCATAGGTTTCTTGAAAGGTTTTCAATTATGGTGGGAGTAGCCATAATAAGTTTGTGCATATTTTTTGAGCCTAAAGAATAGAGTTGACAAACACTTAGAGGTGTTGTTGGCTAGTGTTTGGGCCGTAAATTCAGCCTTTCAATGCCATTTTACTGCATATATTGAGCACATATGCAATAGGTATGCTTCTGTGGATATCACTTATGTATGTCCATGTGGTCATTGATGTAGGGTGAAGTCTTTTTGCATAAAGCCTTTTATGTTTGATAAAGAGGGTTGTGGTGAGGTTCTCTTAACTAGGAGACACCCAAATGTTGGGGTCTCTTTGATGATGCATGTAGAAGACTTACCTAGTCTCGCCATAGGAGATGTATGCTATTTGTTCATAGGTGCTCGATAAGCCTACGATAAGCCTAGTTGGCTTCTTTTGGGTAACTGGTTATATGCAGTGGAATTAGTGATTCACTATGCAATTTTTCATGTCAGTACTTACATTTTATGAGATTTTGACACCGGTCACATGCTCGTTTTGCATATTTTTTTCTAGATTTTTTGGTTTTGCCAACTATATAGTGGTCGTTTTATTCCTTGATACACTTATTGATGTGACCACATTCACTCTCACATAATCCTTTTGGTTGGTCATTATATTCATTAATGCATTTTTTGGGGACACTATTTATTTTTTCCAAGAATACAACACTTGGTCATCTTTTCTTGAGCCTTACTAATGTGTCGATTATTCTTGCTCGATTTTCATTCTAGTCAACTCTCTATCATCATGGAATCATAAATCTCAGGCACATAAGGTGGATCTGGGTCTAGTACCAGTGTTCCCAAGAGGATGTATAACTTGCAAGGCAAAGAGACCATTTTGAGATCCAAAAATTTGATGGCACAAACTTTGCTCTATGGAAGAATCAGATTAAGGATATGCTGATTCAGAGGAGATAGTGGAAGCCAATAAATGGAATCTTAAAGAAGCCTATTGATATGATGACAATGACTGGGATGAGTTGGATGAAATGGCTAGGTCTACCATTTGATTGCACCTTGTAGATAATGTTTACTTTACAGTATTGAGCTGTGAAAGTGCAGAGGAGCTTTGGAAGAAGTTATGCAATACATATGAAAAAGGAAGGACATCAAGTAAAGTGTATTTGATGAGAAAGTTATGTGACCTTCTCATGAAGGACACATATAGTGTTGCTGCTCATCTAAATGAGTTTGATGCTATATTCTCCCAATTACATGCTCAGAAAATGAAGATGGATAATGAAATGAAAGCAATCTTGTTGTTATGCACCTTGCCATCATGATGATGCACATTTTGCATAGCTATTAGCAATAGTGCACATAGTGGTAAATTGGTCTATGATGACATATGTGGAGCATTGTTGAGTGAGGACATTCGTAGAAAATCTATGTTTGGCACTCAGAATGGAGATGCATATAATGTTCGTGATTCTCACCAAGGAAAGAATCAACAGTGTGGATTGAGCAAGAACAAGGAAAAGAATGGTCAATGGAACAAGGAAGAGGGATATCAAATGCCATTATTGTCATAAGAAAGCACACATGAAGAAAGATTGCTATGCATTAAAGAATGCTAAAGGTAAAGGGCAGAATGTTGATGGGCATGTTAAACAACTACGTGCACCATCTACTTTGACCGTGAACATTGAAGAAATCAATGCCATTTTTGATGATGCTGATGTGTTGACACTTGATAGTAATGTGCCTACTGAGGCATCTATGGCTAATTCTCTTTCCCACATGTGTGGCGAGTATACCTCAAATGAATTCAACATTTTCTATTGGTCTATAAGAATTTGTAGAGATTTTACAGCTCCTTATACTCCAGTATAAAATGGTGTAGCTAAAAGGATGAAATGAACTATTCAAGATAGAGTACTATGATGCATCATGGAAACCTTTCACAAGGCTTTTGGGAAAAAGCAGTATTGACTATAGTTCACGTGATTAACCTTTCAACTAGTAATGTCAAAGGTCTAAAAGTGGCACAAGAGTTATGGATATGGAAGCCAGCATGTTATGATCATCTTCGAGTTTTTGGGTGTGAAACATATGCTCGTATACCCAAGAATCTTAGACAAAAGCTAGATCATAATTCAAGGAAATGCATTTTTCTTGGATATGATTGAGAAGGACAATTTGGATATTGCTTAT
The DNA here is from genome assembly GCA_020310875.1 of Ceratopteris richardii. NCBI lineage: Eukaryota > Viridiplantae > Streptophyta > Polypodiopsida > Polypodiales > Pteridaceae > Ceratopteris > Ceratopteris richardii. Next base: position 12,173,360 of record CM035439.1, read on the forward strand.
GGGATCTTGAAACATGTTCAGTGATCAGAAGTAGTGATTTCATTTTCAATTAGTCGAAGATGCATAAGCAACCCATTAAGGAGGTTGAAAGTGAGAAGAGTGGTGTTTGAGGATACTAGTTCTCCAATTTGCATGCATAAAAATGTTGCACATAGGGATGGTCAAGAAAATGTCCAATCAAATCAGTCTACAAATGTTCTTGTCCAACAATCATTGAGATGCTCTACACGTGCCTCACATCCACTTGATAGATATGTTCTAGGTTTGGATTTTTTTATGCTAACAGATGTTGATGAGCCTTCTTGTTACAAATAGGCTATGTAGACAAAAGACTACGTCAAGTGGGAGCGTGATATGAGGAGTGAATTGGATTCTATTCACAAGAATGGTACCTGGGATTTAGTACCTTTGCTAAAGGACATGAAATTTTTACCATGTAAATGGCTATATAAACCAAAATTCACATAAGATAGTGCTTCTCCAAAGTATAAAGCATAACTTGTTGCAAAGGGTTTTAAGCAACAACATGGCATTGATTTTGAGGAAATATTCTCTCTAGTATTCAAGATGACTACCTTGCACATGTTGCTTGGATTCTTTGCAATGGAGGTCCAAATGTATGTGAAGATTCCTTTCTTACATGGAGATCTTACAGATGAGATCTACATGGAACAACTAGTGGGTTATGTAGTTCTTGGCAAAGAAAGTCTAGTTTGTAAGCTCAAGAAGAGCTTCTTGACAATGGACAGATGCTACAAACAACACTTCAAGGGATAAGTGTGTGTACATACTAAAAAATTGGGAATGCACCATAAATGCTAAGAATCTCTCTCCATCAATGTTTATAAACACTTCAAACAATGAGAACCGCTATCACCTTTGCATACATATGCTTGAAAATGACATTATATCACACTCAATCAACAAAGATGGGAGGGAGGGGAAAATGGAATAAAGGGTGAAAAGTAGATGAATGAGGGTGGAAGGATGTGCAAATGGGCAAAGTATAACCCAAAAGAGTATGAAATGATGGCAGAAAGAAGCTTCTCTCAAATGAGGAGAGAGCCATGCCACCAAATCTCAAGCACCACCACCAGCTATATCTTTCCAAGTAGAACTTTGTTGTGATGATAAGGGTGAAATGTTATATCTTTCCAAGTAGAACTTTGTTGTGAAATGTACTTTTGGAAAAGAGTTGATAAAAACCCATTGTGATTGAGCGTGTACCTGCCAAACAAAAAGAAAATAAGATAAGAAATGTGTGCTCAAATGTCTACGTATGTGAGGCATCCATATATGTGTAAATGTGCTATACATGTGCATAATAAGTATATGTGTGAGTGTTAAAAGTTTATGTGAATATTTATGTGTTCATATGTGTGCATTACTTTGTGTGTGAATTATACTCCTCAACATGCATGCAAACACAAGAGATTGTGGATTATAAATGTACGTTTCGTAAAACAAAAGTAAAGGAAGCGCATTCAAACACAAGAAATTGTGGATTATAAATGTACGTTTCGTAAAACAAAAGTAAAGGAAGCGTTATAAGTAACACAAGTAATAAAGGAAAAAAAAAACAAATTAAAAAGAAAATAAAAAACAAAACTAAAGTAAATGTGAAGTAAAAAACGAAGGCAAACGAATTAAAATACAAGAAAAACCAAATTCATCTTCTGATAAAGTTAGGATATGATGGATGTCCATTGCTTTATTAGTAAGAAAGCTCTCAACGCAGAATGAAGGGAGGATTGGATTCTGGGCAATTTTCAAGCATATGCGTTTGATAGTCAATGGTGTTTTTGACGGAGGAGGGTGATAGCCTTGCATAATTTTTGTTGTCTACAATGAGCAGAAGTTGATACCCTTGCATTATTTCTTTTATGCACAAGGATTGCTACTAATTGCTGGTGATCAGCTGCTGTTCCAACAGATGATGTCGGGACTTTGGCAATTGCTTTGAATTCTGTGCAAGATTGGATTTTTGCTACTGATGCCCACAGAATACTTCTAATGCTTCAATAGAGGACAAATGATGTCGGGACTTTGGCAATTGCTTTGAATTCTATGCAAGATTGGATTTTTGCTACTGATGCCCACAGAATACTTCTAATGCTTCAACAGAGGACAAGATAACACTTATGATGCTCAAAGAGGAGCAGATGCTTGAGAAGACAACATTTTGTAAAAAAAATTGATGCAGAATCTAAGATTCAGGACATACCAAAGCGAGTTTATTTTTTTCATATGAATGAACATAATGGAGAACCAGATCAGCCACCGTTCTGACAGATGTTGACGAGACTTTGGCAACAACCTTGAATTCTGTGCAAGACCGGGTTATTGCTATTGATGCCCACATAATACTTGTAATGCTTCAATAGAGGAGAAGACAACGCTTATGATGCTCGAAGAGGAGAAACTGTTTGAGAAGACAACATTTAGTAAAAAATTCGATGCAAAATCTAAGATTAAGGACGTACCGAAGCGAGTTTATTTTTTGCATATGAATGAACATAATGGAGAACCAGATCAGCTACTGTTCTGACAGATGATGATGAGACTCTGGTAGCAGCCTTGAATTCTGTGCAAGACCAGATTATTGCTATTGATGTCCACATAATACTTCTAATGCTTCAAGAGAAGAGAAGACAATCCTTATCGTGCTCAAAGAGGAGAAGTTTCTTGAGAAGACAACATTCGGTAAGAAAATTTGATGTAGAATCTAAGATTAAAGATGTACCAAAGCAAGTTTTTTTTTTCATACGAATGAACATAATGGACAACCAGATTAGCCCCCGTTCTGATAGATGATGATGAGACTCTGGCAGTGGCCTTGAATTCGTGCGAGACCAGATTATTGCTATTGATGCCCACAGAAGACTTCTAATGCTTCAACAAAGGAGAAGACAATAGTTATGATGCTCGAAGACAAGAAGATGCTTGAGAAGAAAACATTCAGTAAAGAAATCGATATAGAATCTAAGATTAAGCATGTATTGAAGCAAGTTTTTTTTTTCATATGAATGAACATAGTGGAGAACCAAATTAGCCCCCGTTCAGAGACATGATGACAATATTTTGACAATGGTCTTGAAATTTGTGAAAGACCAGATTATTGCTACTGATGCCCACAAAATACTTCTAATGCTTCAACAGAGGAGAAGACAACACTTATGATGCTCAAAGATGAGAAGCTTCTTGAGAAGACAACATTCAATAGAAAAATTCAATGCAAAATTTAAGATAAAGGATGTATCGAAGCCAGTTTTTTTTTTCCATATGAATGAACATAATGGAGAACCAGATTAGCCGCCATTCTGACATATGATGATGAGACTCTCACAGTGGCCTTGAATTTTATGCAAGATCGGATTATTGCTACTCCTGCCCACAAAATACTTCTAATGCTTCAACAGAGAAGAAGACAACACTTATGATGCTCGAAGAGGAGAAGCTGCTTGAGAAGACAACATTCAATAAAAAATTAAATGAAAAATCTAAGATTAAGGACATATCAAAGAGATTTTTTTTTTTCATATAAATGAACATAATGGAGAACCAAATCAGCCGCCATTTCCACAAATGATGATGGGACTCTTGTGCAAGACCGGATTGTTGCTACTAATGCCCATAGAATACCTCTAATGCTTCAACAGAGGAGATGACAATGCTTATGATGCTCGACGAGGAGAAGATGCTTGAAAAGACAACATTCATTAAAAGAATTCGATGCGAAATCTAAGATTAAGGATGTAGCAAAGCGAGTTTCTTTTTTTTCATATGAATGAACATAATGGAGAACCAAGTCAATTGCCATTTTGATAGATGATGATGAGACTATGGCAATGGCCTTGAATTCTATGCAAGATCGGATTATTGCTACTAATGTCCACATAATACTTCTAATGCTTCAACAAAGGAGAAGACAATGCTTATGATGCTCGAAGAGGAGAAGCTGGTTGAGAAGACAACATTCAGTAAAAAAAATTCAATGTAGAATCGAAGATTAAGGACGTACCAAAGCGAGTTTCTTTTTTTCATATGAATGAACATAATGGAGAACCAGATCAGTCACCGTTTCGATAGATGATGATGAGACTCTAGCAGCGGCCTTGAATTCTATACAAGATCAGATTATTGCTAATGATGCCCATGGAATACTTCTAGTGCTTCAAGGGAGGAGAAGACAATGCTTATGATGCTTGAAGAGCAGAAGCTATTAGAAGACAACATTTAGTAAAAAAATTTGATGTAGAATCTAAGAATTAATGACGTAGCGAAGAAAGTTTTTTTTTTTGTCATATGAATGAACATAATGGAGAACCAGATCAGCCATTGTTTTGACAGATGATGACAAGACTCTGGCAGCGGCCTTGAATTCCGTGCAAGACCGGATTATTGCTACTGACGCCCATAGAATACTTCTAATGCTTCAACAAAGGAGATGACAATGCTTATGATGCTTGAGGAGGAGAAGATGCTTGAGAAGACAACATTCAATAAAAAATCCGATGCAAAATCTAAGATTAAGGATGTACTAAAGCAAGTTTTTTTTTCATATGAATGAACATAATGGAGAACCAGATCAGCCGCCATTCCGACAAATGATGATGAGACTCTGGTAGCAGCCTTGAATTTTGTGCAAGACTAGATTATTGTTACTAATGCCCACATAATACTTCTAATGCTTCAATAGAGGAGAAAACAATGCTTATGATGCTCGAAGAGGAGAATCTGCTTGAGAATACATGCAGTAAAAAAATTCGATGCAGAATCTAAGATTAAGGACGTACCAAAGCGAGTTTCCTTTTTTCATATGAACGAACATAATGGAGGACCATATCAGCTATTGTTCCGACATATGATGGTGAGACTCTCGCACCGGCCTTGAATTTTTTGCAAGACCGGATTATTGCTAGTGATGCCCATAGAATACTTCTAATGCTTCAATAGAGGAGAAGACAATGCTTATGATGCTCAAAGAGGAGAAGCTACTTGAGAGGACAACATTTAGTAAAAAAAATTCGATGTAGAATATAAGATTAAAGACGTACCAAAGTGAGTTTCTTTTTTCTTCATATGAATGAACATAATGGAGAAAGAGATTAGCCACCATTCCAAGATATGATGATGAGAATCTAGTGGCGCCCTTGAATTCTTTGCAAGATCGGATTATTGCTAGTGATGCCCACAGAGTCATTCTAATGCTTCAATAGAGGAGAAGACAACACTTATGATGCTCGAAGAGGAGAAGATGCTTGAGAAGACAACAATCAGTAAAGAAATTCGATGCAGAATCTAAGATTAGGGACATACCGAAGCGAGTTTCTTTTTTTTCATATGAATGAGCATAATGGAGAACCAGATCAACTGCCGTTCTGACAGATGATGATGAGACTCTGGCAGTGCCCTTGAATTCTCTGCAAGATCGGATTATTGCTACTAATTCCCACAGAACACTTCTAGTGCTTCAATAGAGGAGAAGACAACGTTTATGATGCTCAAAGAGGAGAACATGCTTGAGAAGACAACATTCAGTAAGAAATTCGATGCAAAATCTAAGATTAAGGACGTACAGAAGCAAGTTTTTTTTTCATACGAATGAACATAATGGAGAACTATATCAGTCGTCATTCCGACAGAAGATGAGGAGAGTCTAGCAGGAGCCTTGAATTTTGTGCAAGACCAGATTACTGCTACTGATGCCCATAGAATACCTGTAATGCTTCAACAGAGGAGAAGACAATGCTTGTGATGCTCAAAGATTAGAAGATGCTTGAGAAGACAACATTCAGTAAGAAATTTGATGCAAAATCCAAGATTAAGGACGTACCAAAGCGAGTTTTTTTTTTCATATGAATGAATGTAATGGAGGACCAGATCACCCGTCGTTCGGAGAGATGATGATGAGACTCCGACAATAGCCTTGATTTCTATGCAAGACCAGATTATTGCTCCTAATGCCCACAGAATACTTGTAATGCTTCAACAGAGGAGAAGGCAACGCTTATGATGCTCGAAGAGGAGAAGATGCTTGAGAAGACAACATTCAGTAAGAAATTCGATGCAGAATCCAAAATTAAGGACATACCGAAGCAAGTTTTTTTTTTCATGTGAATGAACGTAATGGAGAACCAAATGTACATCGGGTCATTATTGTCTTAGCGATTCAGAACATGTGAATTGTAGACATTTGCAGAGATTGAAGTGGAACACCGAAAGTTTGCATAGAGTATGATAAGATTTTGATCAATTCGTAAGCTTTTAGTAATTTATATGACAGTATGACTTCATTAAAGTACTCCATCTCGCATTTCGATTATACCAGAAAATGGTCATCACTTTTCTATTATGTGTTTGCAGAAAATCCCTTCTATCTATTCAATTGTCTCCATAAATTTTCACCTCAATCTTCATAGTTGCCAATTCTGTTTCGAAATCCAGTCTTTTTAAACATGTTTGGCAACATTTCATGGCCACTGTTTAGCAACATTTCAATTTTTCTGTTAGCTGAAAGTGGAATCCCTTGTATTTTTTATGTGTTTTTTGTTTTTCTTTATGGTTATGATAAATTTACTGAGTTGGAAGATTTTGGAGCTCACATTGTCAATCTTTGCGCAAAACAGCTTGTTATGCACACTGTCAATCTTTGCGCAAAACAGCTTGTTATGCACACTTTTAGAACTTATGGGTTTTTAGAAATTCACGACAATCTCTACCAACATTTGATTTAGCGCATTAATGGTAAAACTATGTTTCAATCTCGAGATTTCTTATTTGAAATTTGCTTCATCAATTTTTTTTCTTTTCTCTTAAATTTTGAGTCAAACTGTAAAAAAAAAAAAGAAGTTCGGCCTTGGTTTACTCTCCAGACTTCAATTTAAAGCAGGAAGAAAATAATACAAGTGAATGGGACTAGTGCTCTTGGGATCCCTCGAATCCCACAAAAGCAGGGGCAGAACTTGCAGATCTAAAAATTGTTACAAAGGAGGTTAATAACCCCTCTTGTCCCTCTCATGCGGGGCCCATTTGGATTTAAGCTTTTTGTTCTTGATTAGAAACACTTTATGATGCCTAAAAGATGGGGACCTCTTGCAGTTGGAGATTCTTTTGCCAAGGAGGAGCAGAGACTTCTCGATCGACCAATCTTTTGGAGGGTGTCCAAAATTGTAGGCACATTGCTCCCTCCAAATCTTCCAGAGGGTTTCCCCTCTATTAGCATTCCACAGTGGCACTGAGACACTGATCGCTTTGCCCAGGAGTGCCTGCTTCTAGGTGGCTTGTTCTTGCAGTCTCAAAATATTCCCAAGGGTCGCCAGAGCTGAAGAGACTTGGGGCATGCAAAGAAGATGTGACCCAGATCCTCAATGCTGTAATGGCATCGCTTGCACCACCGTGGAGCCCCACAAATTTTGCTAGCCTTTAGATTGTTCTAGATACTACGGTTGAGAATTTGCCACATGAGAACTGACTTTTTGATCTCGATGAGAGGATATCAAAGAGACATGAACTTTAAATCCCAACATAGCCTTGTCCAAGTCAAGTACCACTTCTTGTTAAGCATGATATGATAGTCCATGTTCACCTTGATTCTAGGAATTTTTGACAAGAAATTGCCATTGTGTCAAATAAGAACCTCATGGCATGGTGGATCCTACCCAATGAGGAGTCAGGTTTTTGATCATTCCCAAGCGATGCACCTCTCTGAAGGAGAGTCCATTCTTTGTAGTTCACTCTTATTTCAGGGTCTATGTCCTCAAAGTTGATCCACTGGCCAATTTCTTGTTTCGAGAGGTGTTTCCACTATTTAAGATCCTTGTTCAAGAGCCTCTTAGCCTTTTGGAGGTTCCAAGAAGCCACATCCCTGATGCGTGTGATAAAAAACCAGATTGAATCATTTTTCTGATATCGGCCGCCCATTTCTAATCTTCTCTGCTTTTGACATATTGTTTGAACTTGTTCCAACTCTTCCATAGGGAGCGCACAAGATTCGAGCCTTTAGGGAAACCAGAATTGGGAAGAATAAAAGGGTAAGGAGGCCCAAGTCCTTCTATCCTAGGAGGCCCACCAGTGAACTCATGTTCTTGTTCTTGAAAATGAGCCTGGCCCAAGAGGTCTCATAGTTGCACCAAGCCCTAATGATCCATTTTGCCACCAGCTTGTCAGCCATGCCTTCAATATCCATAATGCCCAGACCCCCACAATCCTTTTGGCTGATGTAGATAGACCATTTAATTTTGGGAAACCCCCTTCTGTTATGGTCCCCTATCCAAAGATTTTTTTTGTAGATTCGACCAACTTGCTAAGCTCTTGATCCTTCGATCTCTAGCAAGAGAGAAAGTAAATGGTTGAGGAGATGAGGAAGGTATTAATTACCATGGCATGCCCCATGAGGTTGATTTGCATGCCCTTCCAGTACGCTAACTTGTTTTGTAGTTTGGAAAGGACCCAATTCCATCTCTGCTCCATTGAGAGTACAAAGCCCATCGAGATATCGAGTAGGCGAAAGAGCTGAACCCATGGGATAATTTGGTAACCATGGTCAACTAATAGTTGGGGTGGTGGTCCGATGATGGCTCTGAAAGCGGTTTTCGAGTGGTTTATTTTGGAACCAGATGCCTCACTGAATGTGTCAAGGCAACCCCAAAAGGTTTCAATGCTGGTCAAATTATAATGCATAAATGCATTCATGTCATCTGCAAATAGCCTCATGATCATCTAGCCATGGTTGAAAGGTAGAGAGAGACCCTTAATACGGCCCATTTCCATGTGATGTTGCACAAGATGGCTGAGCCCCTTCATGGAAATAGCGAAAAGCAGAGGGGCCAATGGGCACCCTTGCCTAATAGAGCATTTTAATCTGATAGCCTTTGATAATTGACCATTGATATTTATTGGTGTCAACGCGTTCCCCAACAGTGAACAATCATCTTAGTGAATTTTTTACTACAACCGAGGTTTTTAAGAGATTGGAGAACAAAGTCCCATTCTAGCCTGTTGAAGGCTTTGTCAAAGTCGATTTTAAGGAATACCACATCTTGCTCAGACTATTTAGGAAAATTGAGACCTTCCCAAACATCATAATAGCTTCCAGTATTGATCTACCCTTGATGAGTCCTTTTTGGTCCTCACTAAGCCACTTCTTCAAGTGGTAAGAAATTTTGTTGGCAATTACTTTTGCAAGAATCTTGTACCTTGTTTGAAGCATCATGATCAGGCGCCAATTTTCAGTCTTGTTCTTGTTACCTTTTTCATGGATAAGCTTGATGACACCATTGTTTAGGCATTCAAGAAGCACACCAAAAGCCAATGCCTCTTGGCGTGAAACCAAGCGCAGCAAAGTGGCCACCACCTGTATGAAGGATTTGAAAAACGCATTTGTGAGGCCATCAAGACCCGGGCTTTTCCCATTGGAGAGTGTATCCATAACTTCAAGATCTCATTATTTAAAATGGGCATGTCAAGGAGAGACTTCAGATTATGCAATATTCTCAAGGGAGAGATTCTTGAGATGGTCGCCATGCAATCCCACCTATGGGGAGAAAGGGGCGTCAAAAACCCCAAGAGTTGAGTAAAGTGGTCAACAATAATAACACTCTTTTCTTCTTCTATTTTGCATTTGACCCCATTACTACCTATCAAGAAGGGAATAGAGTCCCTTGTTTGCTTCCTCTTGAGGATGCCACACATCTCTTTGGTTGGTTTATCGGCCTTACCCACCCACCAATATTTAAAGTATACTTGCAAGTTTTTCCTTTGAATTTCTTCCTCGTATTTCAGCATGCCTCTATTTTTTTGTAGTCCTATCTCATATTGGGAGTTCCCTTTGTTCACCATGTCCTTAAGACACTAGAGCCTCTTATAGAGCTCTCCACCTCTATCAAACATTACAAAGCATCTTGTGAGTCCTGACCAGAATTTGACGAGTCTTCTTAATCGTGGCCCTCAAACATTTGGTCGATGAAGTGTCGTTGGTGAAGGCCGAGTTCGAGACCAAGGTAATTTCTGGATGGACAGAGGGAAGGGAGAAAGACATCATGCAAGCATGAAACCAAGGCACTTTCTTGAGTTTGGTAGTCAGTTTGAAAGTTAGAATAAAAGGGTAGTGGTCGGATATGGTGAGCTCAATGTGTTGAGAGATGGTAGGTCGACTGCACTGATGGATAATGTTCTGTGCAATATAGGTTCTATCGAGTCTTGTTTTCGTCAAGTCATCCCCAGATTGGAGGTTAGACCAAGAGAAGCCATTTGTATCTTTAATCTCCATAGGTGGAGCTTTATTTTGTCCTAGATATCTTTCTCCTAATTGTGAATGGTACACCTCGTGCTGTCCCATTGATCCAAAGGATCTTCCACCATGTGGAAGTCTCCACAAATCATCACCTTGTGGGAAAGCGAGTCCAAAGAGACCTAGGTGTCAATCCTCTCCGACTCCCTGTGTGGGACATACATGGAGACCACATTGAACTAGAAGGGGCCCCCAAAGGAGGCAACAATCCAACAATGTTTCTGATCTTCATGGGATTTGACTACTCTACCTAACCAAAAGTTATTTATTCCAATGGTTGTGCCACCGGCCCCTTTGGGTTGTGAAGTGGTAACCCATACATGAGTGAAAGAGATGTGTTTGAGTCATTTATGAAGTCCTCTCCATCGATTTTAATCTCTTGAATACAGATAAAATCTCGGTTTAGGCTATTGTCCTAAAACCACTAGCCAATAATAACCACTCTTGAGGGGTCAGTCAACCCCCTGCCATTAAATTATATGATAATCATTATCGATGGTTACCCTCTTTGCACAGAGGGACCTTGTTTTTTCTCTTCTTGCGTTTCTCTTTTTTCCTAAAAAACAAGGGGTCCTAACCACGTATCTTACCCTTAACGAGGCTCTTCCATGGCATTTCCAATGGTTGTTTCCCCTTATGAGTCATCTTCTGCGAGAGTGAATTGAGCACCTTTTTGAGAGTGTCGATCCAATGATGGAGCCCTCACTATCCGGGTTGTCTTCTTTGCTACTAGTGAAACCATTCTCTTCACTAGTGGTATAGTCCTCTTGGTTATCTACTTTGTTCGTGGCAATCTTCAAGGTTTTACCTTTGGTGTCTATTTCATAAAGATTCCCTCTAGGAAAGTCCAACTGGTTGATCTCCTTTTCTAGGTTGTAGTACAAGTTATTTAGAGGAGCCACAACCATGGTGTTCCTCTTAGAGGACCCTTGAGGGATTCTCTTCGTTCTACGTCTAACTTTCATGAACCTTTTTTATTTTTTCTTTGAGACCCTAGTGTCTTTCTCTTCCTCAACTATAGGTGGACGAGCTTGTGCCCTAGGACTTATTTGATCTTCTTTGGCAGCTTCTTGGTTCTGTTTATTTTTAGAGGAGCTCTATTCCTAGTGTCTTTCTCTTCCTCAATGATAGGTGGACGAGCTTGTGCCCTAGTACTTATTTGATCTTCTTTGGCAACTTCTTGGTTCTGTTTATTTTTAGAGGAGCTCTATTTCTGAGGACACTCTTTAATCCTATGTCCTTGAAGACCATAGTGAAAATGCACATTTGAAAAATTCTTGTATGTGATTTCTTGCTCCCAGGCTTCCCCTTCCCCTAAGTCTATGGAAATGTTTGAGGGGGAGAGCCTTGTTAAGATCAGTCTTGATGCATATCTATGGTGCAATCGTGCATTGAAGGAATACCTCGCTCCTTCGTAGATGAAGCCCCCACATCCTCCCTCGAGGCCAATGGTTGACCAATAGGTGCAACAATATCCCTTAGGAAGTCATACAAGATAAAAAGAAGGTTGGGAAGCCCAACCCAGAGCAGGTACTGCAGGGGTTTAGACTTGTTTGGGACAAAATTTGGGAACCACTTAAAAAGGCATAAGGTAGACCTCCAAACTTTCCAGGTGCCCACGTGTAGCGTTTGAAACATCATCTCCTAGTTCTCGAAGACCAAAAGTAAGTGGTTCATCAGCAAAAATTGACGTTCCCTCACTATGAAACTGTGCAAGAACAACTCTTTATGAAGCTAGAGATGCACGGACTCTAAGGGGAGCTTGGGCCAAACTGTTGACCAATAAGGCATGTTTTTAATAATTCTTCCTGCTTCACCAAGATAAATTCCTTGCTTAAAAATACCGCAGAGGGAGCGACATCGAAAGGGTCCCCAACAACCTCACATGAACCCAACATCAACGGGGGTCCCACATTGCTGACCACCAAGGAACGGATCATTCGGACCATGGGAGCAAGGTATGGGTGAACAAACAAGGCTGAGGGAGACCAAACCGCACTCGCAACTTCCTTTACCAAATTTAAGCAATAAAAGTGGACAAAAAATCTTTAAAACACGGCTATTGAGAACACGTCTATTCTTTGACTAATACTCAACAATGCATTGTTCCTCTATCAAAGAACATTCTATTCATTGTTCCTCTATCCAAGAACACTCTTTACAGAGAGTTCACATTTGGCTGAAGAAAACACCATGCTTTAATGACAAAAATCTCTTGTGCAGATTGACGAAATGTATGTAGTCAATCAATCATGTCACATAAACAAGAACTTTAATCTCCAAGATTTCCATGATGCTCAACATAGTCTCCAATGAAAATTTGGAACTGGAGAAAACTCTCAAAGTTGATCAACTGGGACAGATGCATAGCTCTGTTAATTTTTCCACCATTCCTGTTGAATCTTGGCCCATAGTTTGTGTAGCCATTTCACCTCTAATTCTGGAATCATTGAGGCTTGTTCTTCCTTGTTACTCTGCATGTCTTCCTCCCTATTCTCCTCTTGTTGTTTCTTTACTAGTTTTAAGTTGCTTGCTTCCAAGCATTCCTTGAACATGTCTTTTAGTATTCTTGTCTCCAGAAGGATTGGGATAGTATGTTCAAGTGTGATTTGAGCTATTTCTATTAGTTTCCTACACATTTCCAATCTCTCCTTCTCCAACTCTCCTCGTGGATAGAGTTTTTCATGTTGCTCTATGCTCGGTCCAATTGTGATCCTACATTGATAAGCCTTTAACCACATGTTCAAGTCTTCTGGCATGGGGTATGCTAGAATTGATCCTGTCTCAATTGGCTTCGATTCTTGGCTTGTTTAATGAGAGTTCTCTTGCTTCTCTTGTTCTTGATGTTTCTTCTTTTCCTTCACTGGTTTCTCATCCTCTTCACTTTTCTTCTTCATCCATTTATTCCTGAATTTTTCTCTTCTAGTCTTCCACTTTTGAGTCTTCCTTATTATGTTAGTTTCCTCTAGGTCTTTTGAATCCTCGATTGCTTGAATTTTAGGTTCTAATCCTTTTTTCGTCTAAGGATCATAATGTATTTCCTTTACTGTGTTCCCCTTGGCTTGGGCTCTAGTGATAGCCTTTAATGGTACTATGTACTCCTTATCACTCCCCGATGATTCAATCACTTCTATCACATTGAATTGGGTAGTTTTGGGAACCTTGTTGGGGTTCTTAGGGCAATCTCTAAACAGATGTTCCTTACCATAGTCATTACAATACCCTTCCCATACCCTAGGTGATGGTGGGTTGTATGGTAGGGTGCACTCTCTTATAAAGTGATCTCCTCCACACCTATAGCATGGTCCTCTAGGACAGGTGTTCTACTAGGGCTTGGACCTTCGATGTTGTGTACATGAGATTCGAGTACTCTGATCCATAGGAATTTTCATATCCCTCGTATCCATACTACTACTGACCATAAGTTTGATCATATTCTATTAAGCTTGCATGATAAGGGTAGTACTCTCCCTAGGCTTAGTCAAATCCCTGATTTGTTTGTTTTGTACTAGCCAAGGCTATTGCAGGTACTATAGCTCTTTCTAAGTGTACTTGACGGCACTACATTCTGTGGATGGGGTGGTTGTTGTCCTAGTATAGGTTGTGGTTGATCATATCCTCCATTTTCATATGGTCTAGGTGCTCCTTGAGGTCTTGGGTAAGGTTTGTATCTAGGAGCTTCTCTGCCTTAGTTGAGATATCAAGCTCAACATGTGATGATCGAGGATGACACGTACCAGTTTTTTGTTTCTCTGACATGTATAGTGTCACGCCAGTATATGTCAGGGATACTTCATTGAGCTTTATTAGATTTATCTACCGAGAGTGATGGCACGTTTGTTCCTTGCCAGCTCACTCATTCGCGGACCTTAGGTTTTTTCTTATGTACTGATCTTTATATATTGCACTTGTTGTATTCTTGTTTTTTAGGTCATTCTTGTACATTCCTTTTTATGTAATAGAAGAAGAAGAAGAAGAAGAAGAAGAAGAAGATAATTCTTCTTTGCCTCAATCTGTGTGTGTGCTTCTCCTTGAGAGAGAGTGTGTGTGTGAGCTCTCTTACTTATCTCCTTCCTCGTGACATGGTATCAGAGACAGTGTGGCTATAGAGAGCTCGTGGAGAAGGCGACGGTGAAGAGTACGCAGTCAGGCATGGAGAAAATGCGATTCACAAATGACCTCCATTTTGAGGCCACAAGGTGGGGCCCGTAGAAAAACCAGGTCAGTTTCAAAAACTATAATTTTCATTGTGTTCGGCAACAGGCAACACTCGTATATTCCAGATCCAGAATTTCAAGTGATTCGGTGTACTCTTGATACATTAAAACTGTGTTTTTTTGAGATCGAATTGTCACATCATAGTGTGACAGTGTTCAAGCAGAAAAGCTGTTTGTAGTGTTTTGCAGTGTTGTGAATTGCTTCACAAATGACAAATACAGATGGAATGAGTCATCTTATGAGCGATAAGCTGTACAAGAACAACTTCCATGCTTGGAGATTCAGAATGAAGAATTACCTGATGGAAAAAGGCTACTGGAAGTACATCGAAGGAGAGAATGAAAATGCTCCATAGTTACTAGAAAGGAATCTGACTACAGACCAGTTAAGAGCATATGAGGAATGGAATCAAGGAGCACAAAAGGTAGTGTACTGGCTATCTATTAGCATACAGGATAGCATGATTGGACACATATAGGATGCCAAGACTCCGAAAGAGGTTTGGAATAGTTTGGTCACATTGTATGAGACCAATACAAAGGCACGGAAATTGCAACTCAAGAACGAGGTGCATTCATTGGAGAAGAAGAGCATGTTGGTAAGTGACTACACTCTAAAAATCAAAAGCATATGTGAGTCACTTGCATCTATTGGTGTGAATGTAGATGATGATGATAAGGTGGAAGTGTGCCTTCGTGGTTTAGGAGGTGCATATAAGCAGTTCAGAACTTCTATACAAACCAAAGAAAATATTTTGAATTTTGCTGATTTGTTATCCATTCTGATTATTGAAGAAAAGAATCTTGGTGAGGATTCAAACTCCCAAGGAAACCTAGTTCTGAGCAGGTATTCTACTATGGCAGAGGAAGAGCCAGAGGTAGAGGTTTCGGAAGTGAAAGAGGAAATAGTAACCAAGACCAAGGTCAACAACTAAATCATGCAGGAGGAAGAGTAGAATTTCGAGGAAGGGGGAGCCAAAGAGGTCACAGAAAATTCCAAAGAAATGATTCAAGTAATGACAGTAAAGGATGCTGGAATTATGGTAAACCTGCACACTTTGAATGTGATTGCAGGTTGAAGAATCAAAATAACAGAAGAAAGCAGAATAACTATGCATCCACAAGTGGAGATGATTCTGAGAAGTTCATGGTTCAACATCACATGATGAATACGATGTCTACTGGTGTTTCAAAATCAAATGATGATGTCTGGTATGTTGATTCAGGTGCTTCAAATCACATCACCAGTCATGCAGAATGGTTTAGTACTTTGCAGAAATTGTTAGTTCTTGGATATGCTGAAACAGGTGATGACACATCACATCCTATTGAGCATACAGGAAACATAGCTCTATCGATAGAGGATGGAAAGGTAAAACATCTTGCTGATGTGCTGCGTGTTCCAAATATAACAAAGAATCTAGTTTTTGTTGGACAAATCGTTGACTAGGGATTACAAGTCAGGTTCAATGCTGATGGATTATATGTAGAAAAGTACAAGCAAAAATGAATGCAGCCATGTTTGCAAAAGGTGCAGGAGTTATTGCAGATATAGAGATGTGGCACAAACGGATTGGACATGCAAGCTTGCAAAGGCTGAAATTGATGCAGTCAAAGGAGATTGTCCATGGACTACCAAATTTCAAAGTTACAAAAATACAAAAGGTATGTGTAGCATGTCAAGTTGGTAAACAGTCAAGAGCATCATTTCCACATGACAAGCATGTTAGTGAGAATTTACTAGAAGTAGTACATATAGATGTTTGGGGTCTAGCAAAGAACACATCTATGGGTGGTTGCAAGTTTTAGCTTCTATGTAGATGCCAAAGAAGGACTAAATCTTGAACCAAATGACAAAGAAACTGCTGCAAAATCAAGTGTAGAATCTCAAGTTTTGAGTGGACCAGATGCATCACCAAGCAATAGTTCCAACTCAAATCCATGGAGTGGAAGAATGCATGGAAATTTCAATCCAGAAAATTCATCAAATACATCCAAGAAAGGTAAAGAAAAGCTTTCTGCAGGTCATAAAACATGTGCAAGTTTTGAAGATGTTGATGAAGATTCAAGTGGTTCAGAAAAGAGTCTTGATGAGGAACTTGGATTGCCCTTTATGAAGACTCTAGGAGTAAGAAGGGCACATGCACATGATACAAGGAGAAACGATCAAGGACCAAGAAGATCTGGGAGGATGCGGAATTTAGTGCAATGATTGACGTATGATAGTTATATGGCTCGTCATTGTGCCTACATGACAAAGGTAATACAAGATGTTGAACCTTCTTGCTTTGAAGATGAAATTGGAATTGCAGATTGGGAAAAAGCTATGGATGAGGAGATGGCTGCACTTTATGGAAATGATACATGGAAGCTAGTTCCATTGCCGCAAGGAAAGAAACCCATAGGGTGCAAATGGGTTTACAAGGTAAAGCATAATGTTGACGGTAGCATAAGCAGGTATAAAGCACGATTGGTAGCTAAAGGATATACACAAACATATGGCATTGATTATGAGGAAATATTCAGCCCTGTAGCTAAAATGTCTACTGTCAGAACACTTGTTGCATTACCTATAGTAAAAGGATGGACTTTGCATCAGATGGATGTGAAGAATGCTTTCCTACATGGTGAGTTACATGAAGAAGTATATATAGACCAGCCACAAGGATATGAAGATTCAAAGCATCCAGAATATGTTTGTAGTTTGCAAAAGGCTTTGTATGGGCTGCAAGTCCCTCATGCATGGCATGCAAGGATTGATGATTACTTAACCAGCATTCGGTTTTCTATGTGTGATGCAGATCACTCACTATATGCAAGGAAGGCTGATGATGGCATCACTATTGTGGCTATTTATGTTGATGACCTGATTGTAGGTGGTGATAATGAAGGAAGCATCAAAGAGGTAAAGGAACTTCTTATGCAAGAATTTGACATGAAAGATCTTGGTGTGTTGTGCTATTTCTTGGACATTGAATTTATATGTATAGAAACAGGTATATGGATGTCACAAAGGCAATATGCCTTGAATATGCTAAAAAAGTATAGTATGGCTGATTGTAAGTCAATTTCTATGCCATTAGATCATAATTTGAAGTTGGATACTACATCAGGTGAAGCATTGGAAAATGATACTATGTACAGGAAAATTCAGGGAAGTCTTATATATCTCACAATTACAAGGCCTGATCTAAGTTATACTGTTTGAGTGCTACTTTGGATTATGAGTGCTACTTTGGATTATGCATTGTTTTATGAGGCTGGTGTAGATTTGGAGGTTTATGGATACACCGATGCAAATTGGGCTGGTAGCATTCTAGATAGAAGATCTACTAGTGGTTTTCTATTCTCACTTGGGAGTGCAGCTGTTACATGGAGCAGCAAGAAGCAACCCACTATTGCTTTCTTGAGTACAAAGGCTAAGTATAGAGGTGCTCCAATGGCAGCATGTGAGGCATCATGGCTAGAAATGCTACTTGCAGATTTAGGTGTGGAAGTGGGAAAGCCTATCACTATTTATTGTGATAATCTTAGCAGCATACAGTTAGCACAGAATCCTATTTTCCATGCTAGAACAAAGCATATTGAGGTACATTATCACTTCATTAGAGAGAAGGTATTAGCAGGTGACATTGATCTTGTTTATGTGAGAACAAATGAGCAGGTTGGTGATATTTTCACCAAAGCACTTGGAGCTGAGAAGTTGAAGAAGTTTCAGGATATGCTTGGATTACATGATATGGCATTGATCTTGAGGGGGGGTGTTGAGATATCAAGCTCAACATGTGATTACCCAGGATGACATGTACTAGTTTTTCGTTTCTCTCACATGTATAGTGGTCACATTGGTATATGTCACAGATACTCCATTGAGATTTATTAGATTTATCTACCGAGAGTGATGGCACATTTGTTCCTTGCCACCTCACTCATTAGCAGACATTAGGTTTTTCCTTATGTACTGATCTTTATATATTGCACTTGTTGTATTCTTGTTTTTTAGGTCATTCTTGTACATTCCTTTTTATGTAATAGAAGAAGAAAAAGAAGAATAAGATCATTCTTCCTTGCCTCAATCTATGTGTGTGCTTCTCCTTGAGAGTGAGAGTGTGTGTGTGAGTCTCTTCCTTATCTCCTTCCTCATGACACCTTGTTCTCGAGGAGGATATCCATAGGGTTTGTACTGAGGTGGTGCCATTGGTGTTGGCTACCTATTAAATGGACAATTCTCGGTGTTGTGGTTGGTATACTTTTGTTCGATGTGAAAATACATGGTAGGTCCGTGAGTTGGCTGTCTATGGTAGGGATGAGGTTGTGACATCCCTAAACCTCCTTTTGTGTAGGTATGGGATGGATGATCTCCTTCACACAGTGTGCATCTTCTCAACATAGACACTCTCAAAGGGGGGCTCTGGTAGTTCCTCTGTCCTTGCACTCCCAATTTTTTAGCTACCATCTCTTCTAATTCTTCCACATTACTCGAACTAGAAGTCACATTGCTCCTCGTGTCCTCTAATTTGGTCAAATTTTGTGTAGTTTTAAGATTGTCTCCTATATTATCTTCCAAATCTATACACCCTTGAAGACACTCACTCATTGTTTATAATCATTTTACATATACTAAGGTTCTCAACGTTCCATTAGTCAGTCCATCTTGAAATAATGATATCCATTTTTCTTGAGATGGACTCTCTGTCGCAGGACATTGATCAACGTACTGGTTAAATCTTCTAGCTACATTTTTCATTGTTTCATTTGGAGCTTGTTTTAAACTATGGATTAAGGATGATGAATTGTGCTTAATCCCTTGTTTAGTGAATTCTTCGATGAATTCCTGGAAGAATTCTTTGATATTTCCAAAGAAATTTAGATCTAAGGGTTGGAACCAAGTCAAGGTTGTTCTCGTGAGGGTTAGCCCAAAGGAATCATATTGCACAAAAAAGTCGTGCACTTGTTCTACTCGCAAAACTTGTTTGAACTCTACAATGTGATCATAAGGCTCTCTTGTGACATCGTAATGATTTCTCATGCATTTGGCCACATGTATTGGTCTCAGTCTTCTTCCTTGCTCTAGGGGTTTGATTACTACAAGAATTGCCAGTCCTAATGGTTGCATTCCCGATCCTACACCTAGTTGTGGTCTTGCCCTAAGGGGTGGCCTATTCATATTTCCTATTTTTGGATTAGTTTGGTTGAGGTGATTCATTCTTGGCATAACAAATTGAACTTGGGGTCTGATGGGAACACTACATTGGCTAGTTTAACCTGATGTCATGTTCTCCATTCCTTGATGTGTTCTGAATGGGTTTTGTGAGGTAGTTTCCTGTTCTCGAGGAGGGAATACATGCAACCCCATATACTTCAGCTGTGACCTATCCACTTCGTCTATCAACCAATATGTCCTTTGATTCTAGTCTAGGTAGGTAACTCTAGACACATCCTCTAGATCACTCAGTTCGTATATAGTTACTGGATTTATCCCTTCTCCTTGTGTAGGTGAATCAGTTTGTAGAAGCAGGTCTGATCCATGAAT
This sequence comes from Ceratopteris richardii, assembly GCA_020310875.1. Taxonomy (NCBI): domain Eukaryota; kingdom Viridiplantae; phylum Streptophyta; class Polypodiopsida; order Polypodiales; family Pteridaceae; genus Ceratopteris; species Ceratopteris richardii. Next base: position 12,193,401 of record CM035439.1, read on the forward strand.
CAAATACACATCCATCAAATAGTCATCTTGAGGTATTAGGTCCCCTCTCAAGACTTGAGTCACTACCGACTTGCCCCTTAGGGTAGTCACATTGTCTCTGTTGTTATGTCTTCTTGAAGTTCCTTGCCCTTCTTATTCCCCTCTATCATTGATCTAGTTTGGATTTTTGGTCATTACATAGATTTGGCCCATCTTGTCCAAGTAAACACCACCTTCATACTTGATGGTGGGTCTTGGAACTATTTTTGAATCTGTAGTTTTTACCATTCTCCCTACTAATCTATTTAAATTGTCGAGGTAAATGGGTACTCCTTGTAGGTTTGTGGACACATACTATAGAGAGGTTTGATATTCTCCCTCTACAGTAGACATAAAGCCTTCCCTTGGGACTGAGCTATGCATGTCTTCAGAGGCAATGGGTATTCTTTCCTTTCAATCGCTAGATGTGTTAGTGTAGATGGAATGATGGCTCGATTGGGCTGCACTTCCTACATACAAAATGACTCTTCTTTGACTACTTAACACTCATCTCGATCTCAAATTCATTCATCTCCTATGTGCTAGGTCTGTTTCTCTAATGTCTCCCTATTTTTTTCACTTTGTTTCACTATTCTCTTCCAGGCTCTTTTTATTTTCCTAAACACATGATACCTCTCTGAGCGATACCTCTTTTTGCGATACGCAATACCAACTCGGGATGATACACGATACTCCTTCTAGATGATACCAGCTTTTACATGATACAAATTCGGGATGATACAATATCGGATTTCTTGGTGATACACGATACTTTCTAAGGAAGATACCCAATACCAGCTCTTAGCGATACAATACCTCTCTACAAGCAATACACGATACCTTTTGCTCACAATACCTGATACCTATTCCACCCGATACAATATCGATTGACTCATGATATGTAATACTGCCATAGACAATATGATGTCACTGACGATACAATACTTGTGTCTTTGGCGATACGATACCACTCATGTAGCGATACGATAGATCCCTTTTGACGATACAAGATACCACTTTGTGGTGATACACGATACTAGTATGGTATGATACGATACTGAGTGCCTCACGATACGCGATACCTTTAGATCCAACGATACATGACACCACTCTTTGACAATATGATATCACTTATGGCTCATGATACGATACCATCAAATTCGCCATACGTGATACCTCAACTTGGTGATGCACGATACCTTACCAACATCACGATACCTCAAGGAGCCACTACATGATACACAATACTTGGTGAGTATCACAATACTAGGGAGTTTTGGTATCACGATACCAACACTCAATCGACCACGATACTACAGCCAAATGAGGTCCAAAACTTAAAATTTTTTGTGCAATGTGTGCCTCACACTCTTTCCTTCTCTTTGGCCCCTGTGAATGACAAAAACTCACTCCAATCCCTCCAAGCTACCCCATGATACCAGTGCTGTGTCGTGCCATGTTTGTCATTACTGATTTGATTTTCTAAGATTATGAGGGTAAAGTTCTCACCTTCAAGAGTAAGCCTTCTAATAGCCTACTAATTTCTTTCCATTGCATGCACCGTTTGGTAAGTACTGCATCTGTTTCTATTTGGTTGATGCTTCAAAGGTCCTACGTTTAATGTTTGTTTACACACTTTGGGACTCCTTCTTTGACATTGCAACCTAATGTGTGCCCCTGCAAGGCTTTGGGAAGAGGGTGAGTTATATTTATTGAAAAGTTTTTCTTTTTGATTTTCTTCTTCTCTGTTTCTTGCTTGATTCTCCCTCCACAACCAACTAGAAGGAAATTGCAATTGGTAGATGGTCATGTAGAAAGTCCCTTAGGACTCTTAGAAAATGTGATTTTGACTACATGCAAAGTAGATTTTGAATAGACCCTAGCACTATGTCAATTTGGCAAGGCAGGTAATTACGAGGATGACCATTCATGAGACAATTGAAAGTAGTTCAATATTGGGGAAGAGATGCTTTTTATCTTCAACATCAAGAAATAACAACTAAAATAAATCTTCAAAACTTATCTTATAGGGATGTCCCACCTCTTCAATGGAATCTCATCCATAAAGAGGAAGATGATGTGTCAATCCATAGTGAAGGATCTAGTGACTAATCTAGGATGAACGAGGATACTCAAACATGGATTTGCAAAATTGCCCAAAGAGAAGAAAAGAGGATTCCATGTTGGAAGCCATGGCAAGAAGGAGAGCGATCAATAGAAGACCCAGATTACAAGCATCAAACATTTCTTCATGAAGTATTTGAACTGCATCGCTAGATGGAGATATTAGCAACCCTATACATGTGTGAATGAAGTGCTTATCATGACCAAGTGTGTGGATGAGGAAAATACGATCTAATTATATTCATGGTAATGATCAAGGAAGAAGATGAGGATGAAGAGGAAAAGTAAGAAGAAGATGATTATGAAAGGATAATAACGGAACATGAATTTGATTCAGAAGAACAATATTTGAATGAAATTGGCATACATAATGGTAAAGAGAACTAAAACATCTTCTCCATAGAAGAATACCCAAAAAGCCCTAGTAAGGATAATGATGAGATGGAGGAAGAAGACCAACAAAAGGAATATTTTGAAGTTCCCAAACACTTCAAGAGATATGAGGTGGAAGAGAGAAAAAATTCTATTTAAATGCTTAAGAGAGAGGCAGAAGAATGAGTAGCATACGATAACAAGGAGCAAACAAAGAAAATTAAAGTTACCCAAGAGGATGATGAGGACAAATGCACTTTTATTGCGAAAGGTGTCTCTATGGAAGAAGAGCAAGAATTAGTAGAATTGCTATAGAAGTATCGAGATATCTTTGTGTGGACTTACAAGGATTTGAAGGGAGTAGATCCAAAGATCTGTTCTCATAGGATTCCTATGACTCCTGAGGCAAAGCCTTCAAAACAAAGACCTTATACTTACAATGATGTCTACTCAGCCGAGATCAAGGAAGAGATAAACAAGCTATTAACATCAAGATTCATATATGAGATTGAGCATACAGAATGGATTTCTAAACTAGTGGTAGTACCCAAGAAAAATGGGAAACTCAAGTTTTGTATTAACTTCAAAAAAGTTAATGCTGCCACCATGAGAGATAGTTACCTATCACGAGGAAGGAGATAAGGAAGAGAGCTCACACACACAATCTCACAATCAAGGAGAAGCACACACACAGATTGAGGCAAGGAAGAATGATCTTCTTCTTCTTCTTCTTCTATTACATAAAAGGAATGTACAAGAATGACCTAAAAACAATAATACAACAAGTGCAATATATAAAGACCAGTATATAAGGAAAAACCTAATGTCTACAAATGAGTGAGCTGGCAAGAAAGAAATGTGCCATCAGTCTCGATAGATACATCTAATAAAGCTCAATGAAGTGTCCCTGACATATACTGGCATGACCACTATACATGTCAGAGAAATGAAAAAGTGATATGTGTTATCTTGGATCATCACATGTTGAACTTGATATCTCAACACTCCCCCTCAAGCTCAATGCCATGTCCTCTAATCCAAGCATCTTCCCAAACTTCTTCAGCTTTTCTACTCCAAGTGCTTTAGCAAAAATATCAGCAACATGCTCATCTGTTCTCACATAAACAAGAATATCACCTGCTCATACCTTCTCTCTGATGAAGTGATAATGTGCCTCGATATGCTTTGTTCTCTCATGAAAAACAGGGTTCCTTGCTGATTGTATGGTGCTAAGATTATCACAATAGATGGTGATATGCTTTTGCACTTCCACACCTAAATCTGCAAGTAGTGTCTCCATCCATGATGCCTCACATGTTGCCATTGTAACATCTCTATACTCAGCCTCTGTACTCGATAAAGCAACAATGGGTTGCTTCTTGCTGCTCCATGTAATAGCTGCCCAAGTGAGAATAGAAAGCCACTAGTAGATCTTCTATCTGGAATGCTACCAACCAAATCTACATCTGAGTATCCATGAACCTACAAATCTACACCAGCTTCATAAAACAATGCATAATCCAAATTAGCACTCACATAACGTAGAGTGCACCTTAGAGCATCTAAATGTGGCTTCCGGGGAACCTGCATAACTTGACTTTCAAGTCCAATTGTGTAGCTAAGATCAGGCCTCATGATTGTGAGATATATCAAACTTCCCACAATTTTCTTGTACATAGCATTTTCCAATGCTTTACTTGATGTAGTATCTAACTTCAAATTTTGATCTAATGGCATAGAAATTGTCTTACAATCATCCATACCATACTTTTGTAGCATATTCAAGGAATATTGCCTTTGCGACATCCATATACCTATTTCTGTATGTATAAACTCAATGCCCACAAAATAGCACAGCACACCAAGATCTTTCATGTCCAATTCCTGCATAAGAAGTTGCTTTACCTCTTTAATGATTTCTTCATTCTGACCACCTACAATCAAGTTATCAACATAAATAGCCACAATTGTGATGCCGTCATCACCGTTCCTTGCATATATTGAATAATGTGCATCACACATAGAAAACCCAATGGTGGTTAAGTAATCAGCAATCCTTGCATGCCATGCACGAGGAGCTTGCTTAAGCCCATACAAAGCCTTTTGCAACTTGCAAACATATTCTAGATGCTTTGAGTCTTCATATCCTTGTGGTTGGTCCATGTATACTTCTTCCTATAACTCACTATGTAGGAAAGCATTCTTCACATCCATCTGATGCAAAGTCCATCCTTTTGCTATAGCTAATGCAACAAGTGTTCTGACAATAGACATTTTAGCTACGGGGATGAATGTTTCCTCATAATCAATTCCATATGTTTGTGCATATCCTTTTTCTACCAATCGTGCTTTGTACCTGCTTATGCTACCATCAGCATTGTGCTTTACCTTGTAAACCCACTTGCAGCCTATGGGTTTCTTTCCTTGGGGCAATGGAACTAGCTTCCATGTATCATTTCCATAAAGTGCAGCCATCTCCTCATCCATATCTTTTTCCCAATCTGCATTTCCAATTGCATCTTCAAAACAAGAGGGTCTAGCATCTTATATTACCTTTGTCATGTAGGCACAATGAGGAGCCATGTAACTATCATATGTCAATTGTTGCATTAAATTCTACATCCTCCTAGATTGTCTTGGTCGTGGGTCCTTTCTCCTTGTATCATCTGCATGTGCCTTTCTTACTCCTAGATTCTTCATAGAGGGCAATCCATATTCCTCATCAAGACTCTTTTTTGAACCGCTTGAATCTCCATCAACATCTTCAAAACATGCACATATTTTACTAGTAGCAGAAAGCTTTTCTTTACCTTTCTTGGATGTATTTGAGGAATTTGCTGGACTGAAATTTCCACGCAATCTTCCACTCCATGGGTTTGAGTTGGAACTATTGCTTGGTGATGCATCTGGTCCACTCAAAAATTGAGATTTTGCACTCAATTTTTCAGCATTTTCTTTGTCATTTGATTCAAGATTAAGCCCATCTTTGGCATATGCATAGAAGCTTGGCATTTCATCAAGTACAACATCTCTGCTCACCTTCACGTGTCGTGTGAGTGGGTTATAACATTTATATCCCTTTTGTTCAAGGGAGTATCCAATGAATATACATTTTTCTGCTTTTGGATCAAGCTTCATCCTCAACTCATCTAGAACATGTACATATGCAATACAACCAAATACTTTCATATGTGATAAATTTGGCTTTTTACCTGTAAACTTCTCTTCAGGTGTAACTTGATGTACAACAGCAGTTGGAGTTCTGTTCATGGTATATGAAGCAGTATGCACAACTTCTGCCCAATAACAATGAGGCATATTCTTCTCAACCATTAGGGCTCTTGCTATTTCTACAATATGTCTATTTTTTGGTTAAGCAACACCATTCTATTGTGGTCTGTACCTGCATGAAAACTGACGTTAAATTTCATGACTTTTAAGAAAGTTGTTGAAATCATTTGACATGTATTCACCTCCTCCATTAGATCTTAATGTCTGAATATACTTCCCTGTCTACTATTCCACCATAGCTTTAAAATTCTGGAAGTGAGTGAACACCTCACTCTTCTCTTTCATGAAGTATACCCATACTTTTCATGTATGGTCATCAATGAAAGTAACATAAAATCTGTAACCACCCATAGATGTGGTCTTTGCAAGACCCCAAACATCTTTATGAACTATTTCTAGCACATTCTCACTAACATGCTTGTCATGCAGAAATGATGCTCTTGACTATTTACCAAATTGACATGCTTCACATACCTTTTGCATTTCTTCAACCTTTGAAATTTGGTAGTCCATTGACAATCTCCTTTGACTGCATCAATTTCAGCCTTTGCAGATTTGCATGTCCAATTCGTTTATGCCATATCTCTATAGCAGTAATAAATCCTGCACCTTTTGCAAACATGGATGCATTCATTTCACGAATTTTCACATTTAAGGTGAACATCCTTACCTTTTTGTTTCCTTTGGCAATCAGTCTTCCATCCTATTTGTACTCTCTACATATAACCCATCGGCATTGAACCTGACTTGTAATCCGTGGTCAACCATGTGTCCAACAGAAACCAGATTTATTGTTATATTTGGAACATGCAGCACATCAGTAAGATGTTTTACATTTCCATCCTCCATAGATAGTGTTATGTTTCCTGTATGCTCGGTAGGGTGTGATGTGTCATCACCTGTTTCAACATACCCAGGAACTGGTAATTTTTGCAAAGTACTAAACAATTGCACATGACTGGTCATGTGATTTGAAGCACTTGAATCAACATACTAGACATTATCATTCAATTTTGAAACACCAGTGGACATCGTATTCATCATGTGATGTTGAACCATGAACAACTTCTCAGAATCATATTCACTTGTGGATGCATAGTTGTTTTTTTGCCTTTTGTTATTTTGATTCTTCAACCTGCAATCACGTTCAAAGTTTCCACGTTTTCCACAATTCCAACATCCTTTATTGTCATTACCTGAATCATTTCTTTGGAAATTTCTACGACCTCTTTGGCTCCCCCTACCTCGAAACTGTCCTCTTCCTCCTGCATGATTCTGTTGTTGACCTTGGTATTGGTTATTGTGTCCTCTTTTGCTTCTGAAGCCTCTGCCTCTACTCTTCCTCTTCTAGAGTAGAATACCTACTCAGAACTAGGTTCTCCTTGGGAGTTTGAATCCTCACCAAAATTCTTTTCTTCAATAATCAGCATAGATACTAGATCAGCAAAATTCGGAATATTTTCCCTGGTCTATATAAAAGTTTTGAACTGCTTATATGCAACTCCTAAACCATGAAGGCACACTTCCACCTTATCATCATCATCTACATTCATGCCAATAGATGCAAGTGACTCACATATGCTTTTGATTTTTAGAGTGTATTCACGTATCGACATGCCCTTTGTCTCTAGTGTATGCAGCTCGTTCTTGAGTTGCAATTTTCGTGCCTTTGTATTGGTCTCATACAATGTGACCATACTATTCCAAGCCTCTTTTGGAGTCTTAGCATCCTATGTGTGCCCAATCATGCTATCTTGTATGCTAACAGATAGCTAATACATTACCTTTCTTGCTCCTTGATTCCATTCTTCACATGCTCTTAACTAGTCTGCAATCTGATTCCTCTCTGGTAATTGCAGAACGTTACGTTTTCATTCTCTCCTTCGATGTACTTCCAGTAGCCTTTTCCCATCAGGAAATTCGTCATCCTGAATCTCCAAGCATGGAGGTTGTCCTTCTCCATCTTATTGCTCATAAGTTGACTCATTCCATTTGCCTTTGCCATTTGTGCAACTATTCACAACACTGCAAAAAACTACAATTAGCACTTCTGCTTGAACACTGTGGCACTACGATGTGACAGTTCGATCTCAGAAAGACACAATTTTCATGTATCAACAATACACGGAATTGCTTGAAATTCAAGATTTGAAATATATGAGTGTTTCCAAACATGATGCAAGTTACAGTTTTGCAAACTGAGCTAGTTTTTCTATGGGCCCCACCTTGCAAGCTCAAAATGGAGGTTGAGATGGCTCTGAAACTTCGATCTGACAAAAACAAGTGGCCCTAAAGGGCCTAAAGGGGTAACTCTTGAAACTATTTTGAGGTCTTCTAACTTCACACCAAGTTTTGTAGCAATCTTAGGCCATTTGTGAATCACGCTTTGTCCATGCCTTCTCGCATACTCTTCATCGTTGGCCTTCTCCACGAGCTCTCTAAAGCCACACTAGCACTGATACCATGTGACAAGGAAGGAGATAAGGAAGAGAGCTCACACACACAATCTCACAATCAAGGAGAAGCACGCACATAGATTGACGCAAGGAAGAATGATCTTATTCTTCTTCTATTACATAAAAGGAATGTACAAGAATGACCTAAAAACAAGAATACAGCAAGTGCAATATATAAAGACTAGTACATAAGGAAAAACCTAATGTCTGCAAATGAGTGAGCTGGCAAGAAAAAAATGTGCAATCACTCTCAGTGGATAAATCTAATAAAGCTCAATGAAGTGTCCTTGACATATACCGGTGTGACGACTATACATTTCAGAGAAATGAAAAAGTGATACGTGTTATCCTGGATCATCACATGTTGAGCTTGATATCTTAACATTACCCACTACCTATCACTGATCATCTTTTGGAAAGAGGAGCAGGTAAGGAAGTGTACATTTTCCTTGATGGTTTTTTTAGGATACAACCAAGTAGCTATTGCTACGAAGGATCAACATAAAACTGATTTTACTCTTTAATGGGGAGTATATGCTTTTAGGCTTATGCCCTTTAGCCTAAACAATGCCCTAGACACTTTCCAAAGACTGGTGTGTCATGCTTTTAAGGAATTCTTAAGGAAGAGTATGGAAGTATATATGGATGACCTATGTACTTAACCTACCCAAAGATCTCCCTATATCTGAGAGCTGAGATGCATCTTTTACAAATGTAGATAGTATTAAGTATGCTTGAATGCTGAAAACTGAGACAAGGAAAGATACTTGGGCATATCATGTCTAAGAATGGTATCCCTATAGACAAAGAAAAGATCAAAGTTATCTTAGAATTACCCATACCTAAGAATGTAAATGAAATGCAAGACTTTATGGGCCATTGTGGATATTATTGGTGGTTTATCCACATGTATGCAATCATAGCTAGACCCTTGTATGGTTTGGTAACTCAAATTAAGTGAAGTGATGAATGTGAACAAGCATTCAACGAGTTGAAAAGAAGATTGAGTTCAATATCTATATTGAAAATGCCTAACTAGAATACACTATTCCCTATTCACATAGACGCCCCTAATTTTGCTATTGGATGCATATTGGTACAACCAGTAGATGAAGGAAACATAGATCATTCTATTGCAAATGCCAATAGATAATTGAACCAATCTGAACAAATTATACTACTACAAAAAGAGGACTAGGGATGATATATGGATGGAAGAAATTCAAACACTATCTACTAGCCAATAAATTCAAATTCTTCATTGATCATCAAGCTTTATTATACTTGGTCAATAATCCTTGCAACATGGGAAGGCTAGTCAAATGGTTTCTTTTGTTGATGGAATTCAACTTTGAGGTATTTGTCAAGAAAGGGAATACACACATTAGAGCTGATCATTTGTCTAGAATGACTCATGGCAAACCACCAATAGTATTAGTAGATGAATTTCTAGATACTTACCTATTTAACTTAAAAGTATGTCCATCATGGGCTAAAAAATTAGTGCATATGCTTACTCACGGATGGAGGCATAAAATTAGTTTAGTGAAAGGCAAAGAGCTTTGGGAAATAAGAAACCTTCACATTGTAGTGGGTAGCATATATTTCAAAGATTCTAACGGTGTACTTCCTAGATGTGTAGAAGACAAGGAGAAAACAAACTTGAGTAGCTCATGAAAATTTGGAAAGTTCATAAGGGAGTAAATGGAACAATTCAAGAACTAAGAAGATTAGGAGTATATTTTCTAGGCATGCAACATGATGTACATGAATATGTTTCTCATTTCAATTTATGCCAAGTCTCTTCACCAAAAAAGCATTCATCTTTGAGCTATTCTATAGTAGCATTTGGATGGAGTAAGCCAATTATAGATTTCTTGAAATCACAAACATACCTAAAAGGCACAAGTCAAGCTAGAAAGAGAGCCCTAGAAGATCAGAGTAATGATTATGTGATAATAGGAAAGCAACTTTTCAAGCAAGGAAAACGTAATCAATTAAGAATTCACGAAGGAGAATACTCCCTATATTGGAAATGGTTCATGTTGGAGTAGCTAGAGATCATTTCTCACTCCATCAGATTGTAAAGATGATCCTCTTTGCAGGCATATGGTGGCCAAATCTCCATATAGATGGAGAAACCTATGTAAGAAATTGTGATGTATGTCAACGAACTAAGTACCCAATTAGAAGAGATGACATGCTCTGGAGACCAATGGTACGGGCACGAGCTTTTTCAAGATGGGGAGTTCACTTTATTGGACATATTAATCCCCAAACAAGAGTTTCTCATGGAGAATATATCATATTGGCTACAAAATACTTAACTAAGTGGGTAGAAGCCAAAGCTGCTAAGTAAATTGATGCTGATACCACTACAAAATTCTTATTTGAAAACACACTCACAAGGTTTGGACTACCGATTGAAATAGTTAGTGATAGAGGTGCACATTTCATTAATGAACTCATTGAATCCCTCATTAATGAGTTCTTGTTATTCATAAAATTTCTATGCCCTATCACCCACAAGCCAATGGATAAGCTGAAAGTTGAAATTATGCATAATTATGACAAAAATAGTCAATAATGGTAGATAATATTGGGACAAAAAACTACATTATGCAATTTGGCCTTTCAAAGTGGCATATAAGACATTCATTGGAATTACACTGTTTAACCTAGTCTATGGACAAAATGCCATATTGCCAATTGAATTCTTAATTGCTATACTTCAAGTAGATGAGAAGTATGAATGGATAAGACATGAGCAATCTAAATAATTAGATCAAATTGAGAAGTTGCATGAAACTAGGTTACAACTAGTTGTAGGAATCTATGCTCCCAAGAGAGGGTGAAAATCATATCATGATGCTCACATTAAGGATAGAGTTCTTAGAGTTGGAAACTTCGTAATGATGCACTATGAGGCAACATGAAAAGAAACTCCAACAAAGAGGTTATGTTCTTTTGATCATTTATCATATTTCCTCTAGTCCAGCTATTAACCTAGATACACTAAATGGAGATATTTTTCCAAAGTACATCAACGGATGATGAGTAAAAAGATACACTGAGCCACTCAAAAGAAAAATCTAACTAGACTCTTAGGAGCTTAAAATTGTAAGAGGGAAGAAGAAAGATTCCAAGAAGAAGCTAGACAATGAGCACTAGAGAGGATCACGTAATGGAAAACATGGATTTGAGAGCAAGATGAGAGAAATTTTGAATGCAAGGGGATATAATGGATGGGAGGAGAGTGGCACACACATCATTCATGAGTCTTTAGAAACAAGCCTTAAGAGAATTTAGGACTTCTAATAAAAGGATATAAGGAAGAGAGCTCACTCACACACTCTTACACTCAAAGAGAAGCACACATACATTGAGGCAATGAAGATTTATCTTCTTCTTCTTCTATTACATAGAAGGAATATACAAGAATGACTTGAAACAAGGATACAACTAGTGCAATATATAAAGAATTGTACGTAAGGAAAATCCTAATGTCTACAAATGAGTGAGCTAGTAGGAAAGAAATGGGCCATCACTCTCGGTAGATAAATCTAGTAAAGCTCACTAAAGTATCCCGAACATATACTAGCACGAACACTATAAATGTGGGAGTGCATCCCGGACCATCACATGTTGAGCTTGATATCTCAACACTCCCCCTCAAGTTCAACATCATGTGTTGTAATCCAAGCATCTTCTGAAACTTCTTCAGCTTCTCTGCTCTAAGTGCTTTAGTGAAAATATCAATAACCTACTCATCTGTCCTCACATAAACAAGATCAACATCACTTGATAATACCCTTTCCCTTATGAAAGGATAATGCACGTCAATATGCTTTGTTCTAGCATGGAAAACAAGACTCTATGCTAACTGTATGCTACCAAGATTATCATAATAAATTATGATAGGCGTTTGCACTTCTAGACCTTAATATGCAAGTAGCATCTCTAGCCATGATGCTTCACATGCTGCAATTGCAACACCTTTATACTCAGCCTCTATACTCAACAAAGCAAGAGTGGGTTGCTTCTTACTGCTCCATGTAATAGCTACACTCCCAAGTGAGAATAGAAATTCACTAGTAGAACTTCTATCTAGAATACTACCAGCCTGATATGCATCAGTGTATCCATGAACTTGCAATTTGGCACTAGCTTTATAAAGCAATGCATAATCCAAAGTCGCACTTAGATATCGTAGAATGCATCTCAAGGCATCTAAATGTGGTTTCCTAGGAATGTGCATAAATTGGATTTCAAGTCCAACAATGTGGCTTAGATTAGGCCTTCTAATTGTGAGCTATATCAAACTTCCCACAATTTTCTTGTACATAGTAGCATTTTCCAATGCTTCACGCGATGTAATATCCAACTTCAAATTTTGATCTAATGGCATAAAATTTGGCTTACAATTAACATATCATACTCTTGAAGCATACTCAAGGCATATTGCCTTTGCAACATCCTTATATCTGTTTTCGTATGTATAAACTCAATGCCCAAGAAATAGCATAGCACAAGGAGATCTTTCATGTCAAATTCTTGCATAAGAAGTTGCTTTACCTCTTTAATAATTTCTTCATTATCACCACCTAATCATGGGCGTCTGCTCCCTTATTAGGCTACCTTCTTTGGGGATCTTTTGAGATAGGTCTATGAGTTTCTTACACATGCTAAATCTCTCATTTTCTAATTGAGCATTAGCATAACAGTAATGTTGATCTTCAACACTAGGTCCAATCTTTACCTGAGCTTCATATGATTTGAACATCATCTCTAGATATTTAGGGAGATGGTATACGAATAAAGAACCTACTTTTTGTTTCCTAGAAGGCTTCTTAGACACTGAAATTCTTGATTTTTCTTGGGAGACTTCCATTTGTACATCTTGCAATTTGTTCTCTAGACTATCCATGTCCTTTTCCCATTTCTTAGTAATTTTCTCCTTACGCTATCATCAAGTCAAGTTTCTCTTTCTTTTTATTATCCCTCGATAGCCCTTGATTGAGGAATTGAGGAGGTGAAGAATCCTCAAATGTCCTTGAGCTTGTTCAAGTGTCCAACCAAGTGTCCCCCATTTTGACACTTTCTCAAGGGTCATCACATGCCTTCCAATTTCTCAAGGGATATCACATGCCTTCTAAATCAAATGAGGACCATCCTCTCACATAGACCTCATGGTGGCACTTTTGGAGAAGTTTCTGTGAAGACTAAGGTTCCCACACCTTAGTATAAATCAAGACTAAGGGTCACAACCATTCAATTGAGAGCTCAAATGACTAAAAACCCCAAGGTTTAAAACCAAGTGTTCCACCCAAAGGTTTAAGCATGTTCAAATGGTAAATCAAGGGCTAAAACAAGGCTAATATACATCATAGTCTAACCCTTAGAATCCATATATTAGCCTTACAAACCCATCATTTATATGACATTCTTCTCCCCTTCAAAATTTTCATCCTAAAAAATGTGTAGAAGTATCATATGTGGAGTATTTTCCAATACCTTCCTAATACCATTTTTGAGGATGAAAATGGAATTAAGGGGAATATAATTTTATGTTGTTAGCATATGAAAGGGGTGTGTGAGCCACCCCTAAGAGATGATTATATGTGGGATCACACATGAGAAAATTTCCCACTTTTTTTTTACCTTCCCAAGAGTCTTCTTAGGGGTGAAGGATACAAGGAAACACCATGGAGATACACCCACGTACATCACATACATGGGGTTTACTAAGATTATCTATTTTATTATCTTTATCTCTTTCAATAGGACCTTCCAATACCATTGTTAAGGACCAAAATGGACTTGAGGACAAGGAATTGTTATGTCATGAGCATATGAAAGGGGTTTCTAAACCACCCCTTAGAGGTGAACATATGTGGGCTCATACATGAGTGTGATGTGCACCCATGTGTGGAGCCAAGAGGAGCTATAGATGTTAATGAAAGAGAGAGAGAGAGAGGGTTTTAATATGGATACATTAGGGGAAAAAATGAACCCTGCATGGGCCTTGTAAGGATCCCTAATTTTTAGGGATTAAGCTTAATTCTGTTCTTGTTTAAGGGGACAAAGTGCATTTAATAGGGCACTTTTTAGTAGGCTGGAGTAGGCTTTTTTTTAGGCTTCAATAGGCCTCTCTCTTTCTTATTCTAGAGAGAGAGAAAGAGAATCTACTTTCCACATCATCAAACTCGTACATGTATTTGAATAAAAAAATGAATTTTTTTAAAAAGTCTCATTTTCAGTGTATATTAACTCAAAAGAGCCTATTTTTTAATATATATGTCAGAAGTTACTTTTTTGGGCCCATTTTCTGAAGTTTCTTTTAGAAAAAGTATAATTTTCGAACTCCCTCCAAAAGTAAGTGCCACATCATCAAATCCGTGACTATGCTTCCCCCAAAAAATGACTTTTTTCAAATTTCATCATTTTCAGCCATACTCAGTGGAAAAATACACTTTAACCCATACACATACAAGAAAACACATTTTTTGAGCAAAACCTATGCTTTAGACTCCCTTCCAACCGGTTTTTCATCTTTGTTTTTGATATTGTTGGTCATTAGCAAAGATGGTGTTGACATGTATCACAAACTTCACAGTAGAACGTCCTCATGCTCCTGCATCAACAAGTATCCATGTTCGTGTGCCTAGAGAGTTTGCTCCAAATACACGATGCAACAATGATGCCAATTCTCAAAATGAACGTCGTGCAGCTGGAGAAAAAAGTATTGATCTTTGGGCTCATGGTTCACTCTATCCTCTTGATCCAATATCTTCTTACCATCCAACATTCCATAACCTCTCAACTTTACTTCAGTTCATTGGTGCGGGTGAAGCTGGACTATTAGGTTACTGCAAGAGATTATCTACACATTCACTTGCTACTGCTAAGTATTGGTTCCAACAACATCACATCCATCATATGAGGGTGGTCACTTTAGAAAGCACAATCATATCTTTACAAAAACAACTTGCAGATTTGGAACAGGATTGTGAAGCAAAACAAAGCACAATTTCAAAGTTAACTGCCAATCTCCAGCAGCTGAAAGAGACTCCACTTGGTATGAGACATAGGAAAAGATCATTGTCATCCTTTGAAGCTCTTTCAAAAGGTGGTGGAGCACGCAAACGACGTATATATGCAACAAGGTGAGTGTTTGTTTTACTTTTATATTTTTTAATGAAGATTTGTAATGGAATATTTCATTGTGTAGGTCGTTTATTGAAGACATAACTGCTTCATCAACAACACAAGACCAATTCAAGCTGATGAATAGCTGTATAAACACCAAAGAAATCACTTCTGCTTTAGACTCACGCATAGGAAAGTGTATTAGAGTTGTTGTTGAAGCTGAGTTTTCAAAGAAGTTAAAAAATCTTATCACAGTGCAAGATGTGCAGGCAATATGTGACGAAGCAGGCATCAGTAGAAATGGGTATACTGCAATGTACACCCTTCTCAGGCAAGCCTTACAATCACAAGGTATTTCTCAAAGTATATTTCCATGCCCATATAAATTGTCTATCAATAAAAAAACTTCAAATGAGGATGTGACTCGTACTATTGGACAATATTTATTCATAGAAGAAACTATGCCTGCCTCTATTTATCATCCAAATATTCCCAAGAAGCAATCAAAAATCCTATCTACACAAGGATTTACTTACACTAAATTCAACAATATATTTGTGGATCTTCAGAAGCTTCAACAAGCAATGGTTCACTTTTATAGTTCAACAATCAAAGGTACCCCTACTACATTTTATTTGGTGTTGAAGTTCTATTGCATTCAAGTGTCATATTAAGATAATGTTTTCTCTTTTGTGCAGACTGTAATGTTAAGTTAAAGTTCATACTGAAGCTTGATGAGTGTCAAATCATAAAGGGTCGGCGACTAGAAAGGTTGAGTGTGACGCTAATGAACGAAATTATGGACCATGCAATGAGTGATGAAACTTTAGGAGGGAGGGACCATTTGACTTACAGTGTGCAATCAGAGAGAGATATCTGGTGGTTAGGTGCTATAGAAGTTCCCAAAGAAACAAATAATGTTATTTCATGGATTTTTAGTAGGACTCCGTGGATTACGGAAGTAATCTCTTCTCAAATACATGGGCAAAAGCTTTTTGTAGATGATATAGGTGATTTTGATGTAGAATGGCATTTGGGTGGAGACCTTAAGAGTATAAAATGCATGTTAGGTTGTAAACAAGGAGCATCTTCTCTCTATCCTTGCCCATATTGTACACAAGGTTACAAAGGATCTAAGAGACAGTCTAAACATGCAAGGGCATTGACGAGAGTTGATGACTCTGAAGAAATTGATGAAACAGACTCATTGAATCACAGGGAATGGGAGATATCACTTTTGAGGTGTCCAATGTTACAGGAACCGACTCGTGATAAAATAAGCAATGATTGGAACCCCATTATCCCATTTCCATTAGTCAATGTTCACTTTTGTACTTTGCATGCATTCATGAGGATCTTTGATAGGCTTTTGAAGCTCCATGTTGAATATGCATTTGCAATGAAACCACTAGAGAGGTCTACAATAGCAATCCAGAAAATAGAAGATCTTTTGAATTCTATAGGTTGTCATGGTGGCCACGTATCTTTAGTTGTTAAGAAGTATGGTGAGTCTCAAGAGATTTTACAACAAGTTTCAATGACTGGGAAGAAGGCACGACGTTTCTTTAAAAAAGATGTGAATAGTCAAGATGATGGGAAATGGGAGCTTTGGAAGGACCTCTGTTCAATTACAACTGACAATGATAGTCAGGTTGATCTCATTAACAAGCGAAAGAAGGTTTGGTCATCCTTCGATCAATTGTTACATTTGATGTGTTTGGCTTCCACTAATGCTTCACAACGAGAATTATTCCAAGTGACTTTGAAGGAGTTTACACAGTCATTCATCTTATCTTGGGGAGAAAGCAACATTACACATTACATAGTAAGTTTCGCTTACATTTTTTAATTTGGTCTTAAACACTATGTGTATATCTTATTGACCAGATCATAGCATATTCTTTTTGCACATGGAGCATATTTTATGAATCGATATGGGTCACTGGACATTTTTAGTACACAAGGAATGGAGAAGTCACATTACAGGGCTAGAGGTGTTTACTTTAAAAACACTCGTCATGGGGGTGGTCTACTCCAATCAAACTATTTAGAAGAAATGTTCAATTGGTTCTTTCGTGCGACATTTGCTAGAAAATATGTAATGGAAAAGGCATGTGAGTCACAACTAGCAAAGATTACACGAAAGCTACAACATGATATTGCAAGAGAGAAGTGGATGTCATCGTCAGGACCCGAACATCATGCCCAATGGCGTTCACAAAGAGTCCGCGAGGGTTCTGCTTGGAAATAATTTCCAAACTCTTAAAATGCATTATACTTTTCAAGGTTTTTATAACCCCTTTCACTTCAAATAAAATTCTACTATTTTTGTGAATATACTTTTAATGTCTTAAAACTAATTTTTATCCATTTAAATGTGAACAGGACAATTCTTAAGTGAAAGCCTATAAATAGAAGTGTCCTTCCTCATTTTACCACTTTACAATCTAAGAGAATGGCACGCACAAAGCAGACTGCTAGGAAGGATCATGTCGTCTACCCTAGCCATGTGCAAGGTACTCAGCGCCCAACATGGATGACACCCCACAAGAAGCGTCGAACCACAAGCCACTCTTCAAGACGAAACTCGGGTGCAGGGACACAGTCCGGTAGCATTGCATCGCGGGGGGATGAAGGTTCACCAGAGAGAGATGTATCCCAAGAAATAAATTATTCCCCTTCTGCATCTCATGATGAGCCCCCAATCAGGACACCAGTGAAGGCAAGGCCCAAACAACGAGGACGTAGACGAGTTGTGATTGAGACATCAAATTTATCGAGTTCCTCAGATGAAGAAAGTATAAATGAGCCACCATGGAACAATGATGATATCCCCGTGAACCATCGAGTAACACAAGGAGGCAAGACACTCCCCCCAGGACAAGGACAAAGACCAACCGATGAAGAAAGAGAGCAAGGTCGGGCAGAGGAAGTAAATGATGAGGCAGGACCATCTAGGCGTCCTCCAAGAAGAAAGAAGAACTATCAACCACGTCGTAGACCACAACGACCACAACCCAACATCCCCCCAAATGCAAGAGCACCACAAAGGCGCAGAAAGCAAACCAGAGCCTTTGCGGAGATTCGACACTATCAAAAGTCTGTGGAGCTTCTGATTCCACGAAGGTCATTTGCAAGAGTTGTGAAGGAAGAGATCCAACACTATTGCGCTGGACTTCGTATCCAAGGGATAGCCATTGAAGCTCTCCAAGAAGCTGCAGAGGCGTATCTTATATCAATGTTGGAGGACTCTAACCTATGTGCCATCCATGCAAAGAGAGTGACAATACAACCTAAAGATTTGCAGCTAGCTAGGAGAATTAGAGGGAATAACCATTAACCATAATTTGTACTCCCTTGTTTGGATAACCTTTTGTATATTCCATACGATGAATATTTTGTATAACCCAAATGATGAATATAATCTTTGTCTTCTCATATTTGCTCTCCCAAATGTTTATCTCTTAGTGTACATGTTTTGAAGTTTATTTCTCCTATGTTTGTAGGTGTGTTTTTCCAGTACATCTTTGAAGTGTTTTTCATAGTTGTATCATTCTTTTTTCTGTACTTGTAAGTGGTAATGCTATTTAATGCATTTCATGGCCAAGAAATGCCAAAAAAAGGCCTGCCACAGAAACGCGGGGATGGGCCCTGCAAAAGTTTTGCAGGGCCTATCCCCGCGTTTCTGTGGCAGGCCTTTTTTTGGCATTTCCAAGCCATGAAAACCCATGCCATGCACATGGGGGCATATGATTGGCCTTGGCTAGAGTGCACTTCATGCTAAACCCTTGACCAATAGCTAAGCAATGTTTATGAACATACATACATGCACTGATTTACTGCTGCATGCTTATATGCACCCAGAGGAGTCTTAATTTTCTCTAATTATTGCATATAAGAAGAGTGTTCCACATTTCCCCAAGTGAAGGTGCTAATTGAGAAGATAGACTTGCAATACAGGTAACCTAGTGCATAGGATGGCCTAGGAATGCAAAAAAAAGGCCTGCCACAGAAACGCGGGGATGGGCCCTGCAAAAGTTTTGCAGGGCCCATCCCCGCGTTTCTGTGGCAGGCCTTTTTTTTGCATTCCTTAGCCATTCCATGCATTTTGGGCAACACAAATTACAAGAAACAATGGAAAAAGACTGATTAAACTGTGCAAAAGTTATGAGATTGTCAAACCATAAAGATATAATAGATTGAATGCACATGGAAATTGGAAAAACAAAACATTGGTATTATAAAGTTTTTACAATTGGCTCTTGGCCTTGAGCCTCTCCACTACATTCTTTCTTCTCTGAAAAGATAGAGGCAATTGGTAAGTCAAAACTGATTGGGATATTAATTGAGGGTCTGTCAATCCAAGACCCAAAGCTATTCCTATTTGACCTAATATTTTTCCTCTAAAGTTAACTCCTAGGGTAGTAAGGGCAAGGGACTTCCTAACTAGAAATATACAATTGGTCCCTTGCATTATTGTAGATAGGCACAAAACTTTACTCAAGGCCTTCATACACCAAGTCATGAAGTGTCCTTGAGGGGAAAAGTCCTTGTGGATTATTACAAAATCTTCCTTTGGCAATTTTCCAATGTACTGTGCCAAGGAAGAGCCATGGCCCCGGGAAACACGGTCACCACCACTCCTTGCTGCAAATTTATCCACTTCAATTGTTTCCTGCACATAGACAATCATAAAATTAAATAGATACATCTTGTATGAATATGAGACAACCATAAATGTCAGTAGAGACTTACATCTTGAAGCCTGTCTTCATCCTCTCCTCTTCCCATTGCATCTAGTGGAATTGATGAATGGGCCATGCCACTTTGCTCCACAACAGGGGATGTTGGAATCTTCTTCTCCAAAATTCTTTCCCTTGCTGTGGCTAGATCTTCTTCACTGGCATCTTGGTTGGCATGGCTCAAAATCTCTTCACACACAAATGCAATGGTGTCCGCAACTGATTCACCAAGTGGAATTGTTGCCTTTTCGATAATGTCAGAAGTGTTGTCCATGGGAACATCCGAGGTTGAGCTGAAAATACTAAGGCATTCGTCGAGGCGTAGACCGAATGCCTTCTCAATATCGTGCAGGAACAAAAATTCCTCTCCATCAACAAGTACAACTGAAAACATTTCCATCTCTACCTCTGGTAGAGTGGGTTCCACGGGGTCTAAGTTGGAGGGTGGACTCTTCTGTGTACTGGCTTCCTTTAATTTGTCCACTACTCCTTGAGGAAATTCTCTGGAAATTTTTTGACTCTCTTCTAATAAGTTGAGAGCTTCTGTCTGGGGTTCCTTCTTGTCATCTACAAAACCCCCAGTAACAAGATGGGGTAGGTCCATGGGTGAAGGTTCGGGCTCCTCATTGACAAAAAAGATTGTTGTTGCTATGTAGGAAAGATATTTTCTTCCCATTTTCCTTTTCTTATTTAATTGTTTAATTAAGGGCACTGTGTCATCTAACAGGTGCCCTGAAGCCTCAGCAATCGCCATGAAACGCTTTAAGCGCTTCGCAAATGCCTCATCTCCTTTATGAATGTAAAAAAGCAGGTCATAGGGGACCCATTTACACTCATATGCTGGAATATCTATGGCATATCTTAAAATATAGAGTTCCATAAAATCTGTGATCTCATCGATCACATCGGAATTCATGGCTATTGTCCCTTCAAGATTAGGGACTCTACAGACTAGGTCATACAAATCTGTACGACCATTGTAGTCTGTAGTTTCCAAAAACTCCATGAATAAATCTCGAGGAGATTTCATGGGAGTGGAAGTGCTAGCAGCCATTGCTTGTGCGCGAGATTTCTAGAGGCTTGCAGTCTGTGCTTTCTAGCTCTTTGAGAGTGCAAATGTGAGAAATGAGCACATAGAGCCATTTTTATAGCAGTTTCAAGTTTTTAAATTGACTGGGCCCACTTTTAAAAATATAGAATAAAGAAGTGCAATTTCAAAAAATGAGTTTCGGATGACAAAATAATGCACAGAAAAAAACATGAGCAACCACATTTCAAAGTAGTGAACAGAATTTTTGACATTCCAAAAGTTTTGAAATTATCATTGCAGAGAATAAGGTATATACAATATCTAACATGAATCAATTGTCCTACTTTTTACAAGGTTCTTGAAAGTGCAAAAACCATGAGATACAATGACTAGGGCCCAAGAAGTGACATTATCAGGTTGCAAAAGAACTATGACAATGAGAGCTCTGTTCCATCTTTGCTCCAATCTACAAGGACTTTCATTTTGTATTCCATTCTTCTGCCCACCTGTAATCAATTTGCAACAAATTGAAGTCATTAAAGTAAAATAAACAATAACAAAAAGATTACTTTAACAAAAACATGAAACATTTCTCACCTTATGTCCTTGAATTTTGAAGATGGATTGAGTTAGTCCTTCAAACCCCATAATCATCAAGTGTTCTCTCAGATTAGCCAAGGTCCAATGATTATTCACTAAAATAGTTTCTGTTTCATTGTTGGGCAATCTAAGCTTTATTTCAAATGAATGCAAAGATCCCTCTGAACTTTGAAATGGTATCCATTTGCCAAGTTTGCACATCCAACGATCATAGTAGAATCTTATGTATAATGAAGTACGTTGTTTCAAATATCGAAATGCTATACCTGTTCCACCTATTTTACAGAGATATTTATCACCTTTTGCAATTCCTTCCATCAAACCCCAATTTCCACCAAGAAGACTTTCGACTTGCTCATATGTGATATCTTTACACATGAACATGGTGGAAGTCTCTTGGAATGAGAATCCTTGGAATAAATATACAAAACAATGAATGGGAAAAGACCAGTGCAAACCTACAGACCTAGACACTTTTGTGAATTTCAAAGAGTTATGTATATCCATTACCATCTTTTGCTTCAAAGATGATACGGACCATATATCAGGTTTTGGCCACTCCAAGCTAAGAAGAGAATGTACTTCAATTCTCTCTAACCTTCCAAAACCATTCATTGTAGAGGGTACAACATATCTATGTGTGTAAAAGAAAAATCTATCATGGTAAAGTTGAGCAGGAGATATATTTGGAAAGACTAGTGCACCAACATCTGCATGCAATGCCTGGAAAGTACCTGTAAGACTATGAAGTGGTTGCTCTTCCACCAAAGTAGAAGGAAATACATCTGAAACAAACAAAAACATATCTAAATAGTTCAGAAATATATCCGACACAAGAAAACATAAAATATTGTAGAGTAATACTTACAGTTCACAGGATATCTCATACTACTAGAGTTTTCAAGTTTCATAGTTGCCATTGTAAAAACATGTTGTACAATAGCAACCATCCCATTGTCTCTATGCTTCTTGAAGCCAAGCAACTTTCCCTTCCAATGAAGATCTAAGTTTCCACGATCTCTAACTCGATGAGGCCCAACTCTAGAGGGTTGCATGTACACCCATGCACCTTTGGAGTACTCATGTGATAGCCACTGCCCATCTGTGGCTTTGATATTGTGACATCTTAATGTGAGGATTTCATCTTTTGGTCGCCTAGAAGCTTTAGATGTTGCCATTGAAGCTAAAGGTCTTCAAGCTACAACAGTAATTCGAGATAGGAGATGCAGGTAGGTTGGAGTGTAGAAACAGGAGCTTCAATGGTGTGCTACAGAGTGAAAGTAGTGGGAAAAGATGACTTTTTGGGACCTGGGTATGAAAGTGTGAGGTTTAGGAGGGAAATAACTCTTTTTTGAGTATTTTTGAAAAAACTCATTTTTTTCAGCTCAAAACATGCACGGATTTTGAATTTGGGGTCAAAAAGAGTACTTTTGACCCTAAAAAGTAATGGGGGGTCCATTTTCAGGTGTTATGATGAGTTTTTTAACTTTTCAGAAATTT
This sequence comes from Ceratopteris richardii, assembly GCA_020310875.1. Classification (NCBI taxonomy): domain Eukaryota; kingdom Viridiplantae; phylum Streptophyta; class Polypodiopsida; order Polypodiales; family Pteridaceae; genus Ceratopteris; species Ceratopteris richardii. Next base: position 12,216,683 of record CM035439.1, read on the forward strand.
TGAATTTTTGGGCCCAACTGAGTTACGAGATTCATTCTCTCTCTAGAGGCAGCTCATTAAATAAGGGAGAAATATGTCCCCTCTCCACCCTTCAGCCTAGTATTTTATAGGGCATAGACTGTGGCCACCACCCTCTTCTGATTGGTCCATCACTAATCACTCCTTAATCTAAAAGGCCCATTCAGGGTTCATTTTTTCCCCTAATGATGTGGTCAGGAGGTTATTTGGAATTACAAATCTCAACAGCAAACCAATTTATGGCCTGCACATGGTCTTTTTCTTCCTTGAAGTTTGTGTGAGCTGAATCCAAAGAAGGAGAGCTCATCGAGGCAAACATTTGTATGCACTATCTCTAGTACATCCTCATTTATACGCTTGTCATGTGGAAATGATGCTCTTAATTGTTTACCAAATTGACATGCCTCACATACCTTTTCCATCTCGAAAATCTTGAACTTTGGTAATCCATTAACAAGCTCCTTGATTGCATCAACTTTAGCCTCTACAAATTTGCATTTCCAATTCGTTTCTGCCACATGTCTATGTCAACAATAACACCGACAACTTTTGCAAACATCATTGCATTTAGTTTAGGAATCTTCATAATTAAAGTAAACATCTTACTCATATTGCTCCCTTTGACAATCAACCTTCGATTCTATTTGCACTTTTCTACATATGAACCATCAGAATTAAAACTAACTTGTAATCCTTGGTCAACCATTTGTCCAATGTAAACTAGGTTCTTTGTTATACTTGGAACATGTGATACATCAACAAGATGTTTTACCTTCTTATCCTCCATAAATAGTGCTATGTTTCTTGTATGCTCATTGGATGTGATGTATCATCATGTGTTTCAACAAATCCAAGAACTATCAATTTCTCAAAATTACTAAACCATTTTGCATGGCTAGTTATGTGATTTGTGTGAAGAGAGATGGTGGATGCAATCCAAAGATGAGTAGGTGCTGCTACAACCAACTTCACACCAGCCAACTCAGACTTCAGAGTTGATTAGTAGACCCTTTGAGCTTCCTAAATCCACCAAAATATCAGCCAAGTACTTTGGAACATGTATCCCAAAAGTTTAAGTCAAGACATACTAGTTGTGAAATGACTAGCTCCCAAAACTTGCTATTTTTGGACATACACCTGCTGGAAAAAATGAACAGTGCTCTCAACCTGGTAGGAATTAGAAAAATTCCTTTTGGGCATAGCAAATAGACTTAGCAAGCTTCCAAATCCAAGTTAAAACACTTCAAATGATGGACTGAGCACTGAGAACAAGTTTTATCAATTTCTGGAACATGCCCACCATTCTCGGGGCTCTACAGAGATAGACCAGTGAGCAGTAAAATGCAGATATCTCCAAAAATATAAATCCAATGACGTTGAAAATTGATATGCAGAAACTAGACAGTAAGAGCTATCCAACGCACGTTAAGTCACTGAAAAAGGATCAGTAGAACTCGAGATATTGCCTTCTAAAGGTACTGCTCTGAGTGAGTATAGCAGAGAACAAAACAGAGGAGTAGATGATAATAAATGTATAGATTCACATATGATTATAACCACATTGGCAATGAATCTTTGCACAGTGGGAGTAGAATGATAGAGCTATGGAGTAAGCTCTTCAATCTCTACAAAATTACATCAAGTGGTCACGTACAAGGCTTGCTAATCGCCTCTTCCTTCTTGCTCCTTTTATAGCTATTCTTGGAGGGAGTTTTGAATTCGAATTTGAATGGCTCCACCTAAAAGTGATCCCCAAAGTTAGGAGATATTCCCTCAGCTCAAAAATTCGTGATTTTAGTAGTTAGAGCCACGAGTTTGCTTTTACATCATGCATGAGGTAAGCCATTCTTTTCCTTTTTCTTTTTCAAATTACAAGAGATAAAAACGAACTCTTTCACAAGAGGTGTTCACATGACTACTCATGTGACTTACAAATGAGCATGATATCAAACATATCAAGCATGTAGGCTTGGGCAAAATGCACTAACAACTCCCCCTCAAGCCTAACATGCTTGGCCTTCAAATAAGTCTTCAATTGTCCTTGATTTCCTGCAAGCCAATCATCAACTTGAATCTACTTAACTTCGTACCATCAAGAGCTTTCGTCAACATGTCTGCACATTGCATATCTGTAGAGACATAGGATAGTTGAATATCCTTGCTCAATAGCTTCTCCCTTACATAATGGTAGTGGACTTCAATATGCTTGGTTCTAGTATGGTATACCGGATTAGCTGCTAGATGTAGTGAGCTTGTGTTGTCACCAAAAATATGAGGTGTTGAAGAATGAAGTCCAAGATCTGTGTACAAAGACTTTAACCACATGATTTCTTGAGTTGCATTAGCCAAACCTCTATATTCTGCTTCAGTAGAAGATAATGCCATGGTTGGTTGCTTCTTCGATGACCAAGAAATGATTTTTGAACCTGCAAATGATATATACCCTGATGTGCTTCTTCTATCATCTTTAGATCCGGCCCAATCTGCATCTGAGTAGACCTTTAGCTCAATATCTGAAGTATATGAATAGAACAAACCTTCATTCATGGTCCCCTTTAGGTACTTGAGGACTCTCTTGGCCGCTTCCATATGTGGTCTTCTCGGCTTATGCATAAACTCACTCAATATGCTAACACTATAGCATATATCCACCCTTGTGAGTGTTGCATAGTTCAAACTTCCAACCAAGCTTTGATAGCTTGTGATGTCTTCAATTGTCTCTCCTTCATAAGCACTAAGCTTATGATTTTGCTCCATAGGTGTACCTGCACACTTGGTATTTTCCATCTTGAACTTGACGAGCATGTCATGGACATACTTCCTTTGTGTGATGTATATACCTGAATCTGTGTAGATCAACTCCAATCCAAGAAAATAAGTGAGTGGTCCAAGGTCACTTATTTTGAACTCCTCCTTCATTTGACTCTTTACCTGTTTGATTCCTTCAAGATCATTGCCTATGATAATAATATCATCAACATACACACATAAATAGATCACTTCAGATCCATTCCTCTTTATGAACAAAGAGGTATCCACCTTGCTAGCTTTGAATCCTTGGTCTTGCAAATAAGTAACCAATCTGAAATTCCAAGCTCTTGGAGCTTGCTTCAATCCATACAAAGCTTTCTTTAGTTTGCATACATAGTTAGGATGATGTGCATCCTCATATCCAGGAGGTTGTGCCATATACACTTCCTCAGAAATCCATCCATTCAAGAAAGCATTCTTTACATCAAGTTCATAGAGATTCCAATTTCTAGATGCAGCAAGACTAATGAGAACCCTAATTGTAGGCATTTTTGCAACAGGAGAGAAAGTCTCCTCATAATCAATACCATGGTTTTGAGCAAACCCTTTAGCAACTAACCTTGCTTTGTGTCTATTTATACTTCCATCTGGATTCCTCTTGATTTTGTATATCCATCGAGATCCAATTACCTTCATAGATGGCTTGTTAGGTACAAGCTCCCAAGTGTCATTCTCCTTCAAGGCGTCCATTTCTTCATCCATTGCATCTCTCCAAGCTTTCTGCTTTGTGCTTCTTCGAATGTGGTAGGTTCTTCATTGGTTGAATCCTTTGCAATGTAGATTGAGTGCTTGGTGACCAAAGAAGTATCATAACCAAACCTCTCTGGTTTCTTCTTCTCCCTCGAAGACCTTCTAAGTGGTTGATGTGAGCTCTCGGGTCCATATGTAGCATCCTGCATCTTTGCTTTACCTTTTTTCTTCCATAGCTTTAGTCTTTCCAAGTCTTCTAGGTCAATCTCCGAATCACTTTCTTCAAGCTGCTTTGGTTCTTTTGGTTGAAGTGATGGAAAATCTTCATCCAAGTCATAAGGCAGCTTCACTTTCCTGTCATCATCAAACCATGATTTGTTTTCATCAGAAATTACATCTCTACTCACAGAAAATCCTTTATTGGTTGGATTGTACAATCTATATCCTTTTTGGTTTTGATCATAACGAATAAATACGCACTTCTCTGCCTTGGGATCCAATTTCCCTCTTACTTGAGAAGGAATGTGAGCATAGGCTAAGCATCCAAAGATTTTACAATGCCCTAGACTAGGTCTTCTTCCATTCCACACTTCATATGGAGTGGTTCCATCTAGTGACTTAGATGGAAGTCTATTTATGAGATATGTGGCTGTAGACACAACCTCTGCCAATAGGTAGTTTGGCAATCCCTTTTCGTTGAGCATGGACCTTGCAACTTCGACAATAGCTCTGCTCCTCCTCTCTGCTACACCATTGAGTTCGGGTGTATACCTTGTAGTGACTTCCCTTTTAATGCCTCTTTCATGCAAGAAGGCATCAAATTCAGAAGAGAAGTATTCTCCTCCACCATCTGATCTGAGTCTTTTCAAAGTCCTACCTGTTTGGTTTTCAACAAGAGCAATATACTTCTTAAAGCAATTTAACACTTCATCCTTGTGCTTCATGAAAAATAGAATGGTCCACCTGCTACAATCATCTATGAAAGACACATAATATCTTGAGCCTGATATAGATGGCTCCTTACTTGGACCCCACACATCCGTGTGCACTAGATCCAAAGGATTTTGATACATATATCCTTTCTTATTGAAAGGTTGTCTATGAGCCTTGCCGAGTTGACAAGCTTCACACTTATAAATCATGTGTTGCCTTGTGATATTAGGCAAACCAAGTACACTTTGGTCCCTGCAAATCTGTTTGAGTGTCCTCTCACCAATGTGAGCAAGCCTTTTGTGCCATATCTCCAACTCTATAAGAGTTTGAGATCCATAGCTAAACAAAGCTATGTTCTTTGTATCTTCCACTTCAAAAGTGAAAAGCCTTCCTGTCTTTTCTCCTTTGGCAATCCTTCGAAAGCCTTGCCTTGGGTCTTCAACATATGCTCCAAATCGATTGAATCTAACCTGCAATCCTTTTTCAACAATCTGTCCAACACTTATTAAATTTTTTGTAATTGTAGGGACATACAAGACTTTGCTTAAGAGGTTCATATTCCCATCTGATGTCTTCACATTACCTATCTTCTCCACTGAGTGCTTTGTGTCATCTCCTATCTGCACTTCATGCTTGTTATGAGGATCTTCCAAATCAGAAAGTAAAGCCACATTTCCTGCTACATGGTTCGAGCATCCCGAATCCATGTAAAATATGTGATCATCATCCTTACCCTTCTTTGCTGATAGATTCATAATCAATAATGAATCTTCTTGACTTTGGTCCTCTGCATAGTTATTGTAATCTCTTCTTCCTCTATGGCCACTTTGATAGTTGTTGTTGTTGTAATTGTTGTTGTAGTAGTTGTTGTTGTTGTTGTAGCCTCCATTATATCTACCTCTATTTGATCCATAGCCACCTCTATTGAATCCTCTTCCTCTTGAGTTCCTCGGGTTCCTGAAACATTCTTCAATAGTATGGTTAGATAAGCCACATATGTTGCAAGGTTGAGATGATTGGAATCTCCCCCTGCCTTGCTTTCCACCTCTGCCTCTTCCTCTAGCTCTTCCTCTACCTGCAAAGTTTGCTTGGAAAGAGCTTCCTTCATCTTCATTCTTCCTATTCTTTGACTTGTCCTTGACCTTAGCTTTATCAGAATATAAGGCAGAAGTTTGATTACGTCTTGAGGACTCACCACCTTTGCTAATCTTTGCTTCATGAGTGAAGAGTTGGCCCATGAGTGTGTTGAGGTCGGGTACATGCATATCCATGTATAAATCCATGGCTGTTGTGAATGACTCCCACTTGTCGTCTGCTTTGATTCCATTCATGATTTGTCTTATGATTTGCTCCTCTTCAATTACCTCTCCAATGCTTCCAAGTTGGTCGGAAATCTCCTTCATCTTTGTGACATAATCAGTCACATTTTGCTTCGGGCTTTTCTTCATTGTTGTGAACTCCATCCACAATTGGTTCTTCCTTGCTCGAGTGTTGGAAGAGAAGAAAGAAGCAAGTGCATTCCAGGTCTCTCTTGATGTCTTGCATCCCTTGACATGAGGTAAAAGAAAATCAGAGATTGAGTTTAGAATATAGGACCTTGCAAGTGCATCCTTCGAACACCAATTCGAAAGTCCTTCCACTTCTTCATGTGATGGTTGCCCTTTGTTCCTCATGGTTGGCATTGCTTCATCTCCGGATATGAATCCATATAGATTCCTCCCTTGAAGGTAAGCCTCCATCCTTAGAGACCATGCCGGGTAGTTGTTTCAATCCAATTTGTCAATTGTTGATGGAAATCCATCTCCCATGTTGCTTGACTATGCTCTGATACCACTGTGAAGAGAGATGGTGGATGCAATCCAAAGATGAGTAGGTGCTGCTACAACTAGCTTCACACCAGCCAACTGAGACTTCAGAGTTGATTAGTAGACCCTTTGATCTTCCTAAATCCACCAAAATATCAGCCAAGTACTTTGGAACATGTATCCCAAAAGTTTAAGTCAAGACAGACTAGTTGCGAAATGACTAGCTCCCAAAACTTGCTATTTTTGGACATACACCTGCTGGAAAAAATGAACAGTGCTCCAACCTGGTAGGAATTAGAAAAATTCCTTTTGGGCATAGCAAATAGAATTAGCAAGCTTCCCAATCCAAGTTAAAACACTTCAAATGATGGACTGAGCACTGAGAACAAGTTTTATCAATTTCTGGAACATGCCCACCATTCTCGGGGCTCTGTAGAGATAGACCAGTGAGCAGTAAAATGCAGATATCTCCAAAAATATAAATCCATATGCAGAAACTAGACAGTAAGAGCTATCCAACACATGTTAAATAACGGAAAAAGGATCAGTAGAACTCGAGATATGACCTTCTAAAGGTACTGCTCTGAGTGAGTATAGCAGAGAACAAAACAGAGGAGTAGATGATAATAAATGTATAGATTCACATATGATTACAACCACATTGGCAATGAATTGCACAATGGGAGTAGAACGATAGAGCTATGGAGTAAGCTCTTCAATCTCTACAAAATGACATCAAGTGGTCACGTACAAGGCTTGCTAATCGCCTCTTCCTAATGGCTCCACCTAAAAGTGATCCCCAAAGTTAGGATATATTCCCTGAGCTCAAAAATTCGTGATTTTAGTAGTTAGAGCCACGAGTTTGCTTTTACATCATGCATGAGGTAAGCCATTCTTTTCCTTTTTCTTTTTCAAATTACAAGAGATAAAAATGAACTCTTTCACAAGAGGTGTTCACATGACTACTCATGTGACTTACAAATGAGGATGATATCAAACATATCAAGCATGTAGGCTTGGGCAAAATGCACTAACAATTTGAAGCACCTGAATCAACGTACTAGATATTATCATTAGATTTTGAAACATCAATAGACATTGCACCC